>JAVHNF010060992.1:0-10972 GCA_034783455.1 Micropsitta finschii | reverse complement strand
GCTCTCCTTCCTCTACCTTGTGCCTACGCCTGCTCCTTGTACTGCTCCATCATGCCATAAACCACCCTCCTTGACTGCTGTGGCTGCGCAGCCACACTGCACAGGAACGTCTTCAACCTTCCCAAAGCTTCTCCTGTGAAAACCAGCACAGGCTGCAAGCAAAGCTCTTCAGAGCAGAGTTCACGCAAGTTAGTTGCCTCTAATTAGTGCTTGTCTGCATTCCCGGTATTAGTGATTTATTGCATTGAGACATTAATTATTAATTGCATCATTCAGCAGCATTTTTTTCTGTTGACAGCCTGAGACCCAGAAGTTTGCTCCTGCAGAAGTGGCACAGACTAGTGAAGGAGGAATGTGGATCCTTTTGCTAAACCCCCTTCCCACATCACTGAAACCAATGAGAATTTATCCAGTCTGGATGGGTTTCCCCAGCTCCAAACACCCCAAAGCTTAACCAGGCTTGTAGAGCCTGTAGAAAAGAAGGCTCTGGGGAGACCTTAAAGCAGCTTCTAGTGCCTAAAGGGGCCAACAAGAAACCTGGAGAGGGGCTTTGGATAAGGGCCTGTGGGGACAGAACAAGGAAGAATGGCTCTCCATTGACGGGGGGGGGATCAAGATGGGATCCTGGGAAGAAGTTCTTCCCTGTGAGGGGTGGTGAGGCTCTGGCACAGGTTGCCCAGAGGACCTGTGGCTGCCCCATCCCTGCCACTGTTCAAGGCCAGCTGGGATGTGGCTTGGAGCTACCACGTTTAGTGGAAGGTGTCCCTGCTCATGGCAGGGAGTTTGAACTGGATGAGCTTTGAGGTCCCTTCCAACCCAAACCACTCAGAGATGCTGTAGTATCTTGCTTTCTGGAATATATGGCAGCCACTCCCCTGAGCTCAGGTGTGCATCAGATGATCCATACATTAGGATCTGGCACCAGCACAGGATGTGGAACAGGACAGCGGCTGTTCTGCTGGCCCAGAAAACTCCGGAGGAGACAGCTACCAGGGAACTCCTGAACCCGCACTCAAGCCATAAGGCAGACCTAGAGAAAATCAACACCCAGAAACTCCCATCTGTGCAGGCAACACCCAGCCAGGTTTTGACCAGCATTTGCTGGCTGCGAGCAGCAGCCGAGCACGAGCGCAGCGCCTTGAGGATGGACTGACTGGGCACAGGGTCACTCAGTCCCATGTGTCACGTCTTTAGCGACAGCCACAATCCTCCAGCTGAAATGCTCACCCTTTGGGCAAAAGATTGACATGTTCATCTCCGCACCAAAAAGATTAAGTTAAGGTGAACTTTGAAACTACAAACTGTTAGCCCAAAGGTAAAAGCTGCGCAAGAAACCAGTAGTTAAAAAGCAGCTCACGGTTAAACAACTGGTTATTCTAGTGGGGAGAAACTTTCCTCTTCAAGGGGAATATTCCTTCTATAAAAATAGAAGTTGCTCATAAGGGCAACTGTGCTCAATCTTCAGACCTCCGGCACTGCCTGGCCTTCCTGTTGACTGCTTTACACACATATCCACAATAGGGTGGAGTGGAGATACTTGGTGGCATCCAGGGGATTTAGTAGCAGCCTTCCCGTTCACTTTAAGAAAAGTTTAAATCCCTACAAGCACTTTCAAAATGTCAGCCTTATTTTCCGTTGCAGAAAGCTTAAGGTTCCCAGCAACCCCCTGACATCCTCTTTCATGCTCCAAGATTTGACAAGACATTTTAAAACAGCTGCTTCAAAAGTTAGTATCATTTTAAAGTTTCATTAACTAGATTTGTTCTCAGTTTCAGCCAGATGAAGCCAGGAGACTACAGACACCATCCCCTTGTCTACATTCTGTTGTCATTGCTGTTTTCGCAAACAACATCTTTCATCAGGCTTCAGCCCAGGAAGGCTTTGCCTCATACACCTCCAAGCTTGCTGGACAACCAGAGACTCTGTGCTCCAGATGCAAGCGGTGGGGAGACTCTGGTGTCCTTGGTAGGGCTTTTGGCAAGGCGATCTGATGGACAGATGTTGCTCACACATGATGGACCTGACTTTCAGCAAAGCTGCATTCCAGCTCTGGACAGAACATCCCTTCGGCACCATTTCTAACACAGCGCTCGCTGCAGCAGGAGTCAGGGTATCCCTGCCTGCTCCTCAACACAAGTTCTAATGAAGCAGCAGTTGCGGTTCAGCTGGAACAAACACAGCAGTGTACAAGAGCCAGGGACTGCTCTGGGTTTCACATTAGGCTTGTTATTCTGTCTCACATACCCGTAACTAAATGCTGTGTCAGACACTTCCATACTGACACATGGAAGTGTCAGACACACCACCTAAGGGGATACCAGCCTCCCTCTTCTCCAGGCATTAGCGTTGCTTATGCCATGAATCCCTTCTTTCCTTGCAGACAACAGCCATAGATCACTTTCCCTGGAAGAAGCCCTGTACGCTTTACACCCCATCAACATGAGAGGCACAAAGGCACGTGTCTGCCCCAGCACTCACCAGTGGGGATCCTTTACTCCCAAACACCGCAACACGAGCAACGGTGTCCTGCTTTCCCGTCACCTGGACTTCCAGCGTGAACGGGATCTCCACCGAGCTGTGAGGCTGGATAATCCCACGGGGCTCAGGGCTGGAGTACCACACGGCAGCAGCATCCTTGTTCTCCTATAAGCGACAGAATCAAACATCAAACACGACTTCAGAGTGACCTTTGAGGAAACTTTCAACTCTTTTAACATCTACCACAACGGCAACTCACACACATGTCTAAAAATCCCTAGGAGAAAGCAGAAAGGCACAACTCAAGATGCATGACCTGAACGGGTTCGGCATCCTGAGGGGGTCCAAAAGCTGCTGCCTCCACAACCCCCGGTCCCGTGTTGGCAGCCGCCTTGCAGCAGCTTTTCACAACCCTACAAGCTCTCCTGCATTGAAATCATCCCGAAGACTAGAATATAATCTGCTTCCTGGAGAGTTTAAGCTGCTTCCTGAAGTTGATATTCAGGTAGGTTCCTGTTCCCAGAAAACCTTTAGGGTTGAATACAGACCAGCAATATCTTAACCAAACCTGTTTTTTCCCTAACAAACCCCTAGGAGACATTGGAGGCAAGAGGCGGATGTGATGCCAAACCTGAGGAAGAGCCCAGTAGCAGCCTGGAAGGTTGCTGTCGTTCACAAGGGTCACCATCTGCTGATAAGGGACTTTGAGAGAGCATCGCCCAAACGTCACAGCAGGGTGGAGCACTCGCAGCGGGGGAATTACACATCTAGGCAGAGAGACGTGCGAGAGGGAATTAGATTCTGAGACAGTGTTGCTTACTTGTTTACTGCTCAATGAGCACCAAATGGAGCATGACACATTTGTCACTGTCAAATAGACATTTAATACCCCTACCGTGACTGATAGCCTTTAATTTCTTTCTACCCAACAACCTCTTGCAAAAGAGGGGCCGACCCTGAGACTCAGCATCGCAAAAGCTGCTCAGGGCCCAGGCAGAGCACGGTGCCCTGTCCCAGGTCAGCTTTGCCCCTCCTTTGCCCCAGGAGGCTTGCATGGATCCTCCCAAAGGACTCAGCAAGGTATGAGCTCTGAGGGAGCTTTCCCACTGAGGGGCAGCGCTCGCCGAGGCTCCAGGAGCACCAGACTCCAGTGTCTCAGGGAAAACACCGCTGTGTCCCTGCCTGAAATCCAGCCCTTTACCCCAACAACGCAGGCTACAGGCCACCACCTGCCCTGCGCCGTCAGTGATAACCCTCTCCCAGGCCCTGCGGCTGCCTTGGTCCTCTCCCCACGGGTCCACACAGCAGCTGCTCCCATTTGCACCTGTTCTACACAACTGCAGCCCAGGCACTGACCACACAACTCTGCCCGGGACAGGGAACAGCACCGGTGAACTGCATCCCTCTTGTCATTGAACTGACACCCACCGCAGCACAACAGGCCTGAATCTGCCTGAAGCAAGAACAACTTTTAGCTTAACTCTGACCTTAACATCAATGCTCAACAGAGCCAGAGGGAAGCAGAAAAACCTGAGCTCACCTTTCACAACAAGGACTACTTTGTCTTTCATAAGATCTCGCCTTTACTTTTCCCTCACCAGTCCTGCCCTAAGCCCCTTGCCCATCTGCACGCCCCCTCCTTAACTGAGACAGAGAACAGCTCGCAGCAGCTGCTCGCTGTGGCCCAAGCCAGTGTTGGATTCCGGTCACAACCCAGCACAAGTCCAACACCTGCAGGAAGAAGGAGAGCTGGCCCTTTGAAAACGTTACATCTCAAGCCCCCAGAGCAGGGCAATAAGGAGTATAATCACAGTTCCCTGTAGGAAAAGGCTCTGGGCCGTGCCTGTGGCTGAGCACAAGTGCTGCTCATCATGGACTGCTTTCCACGCGCTGCTGTTCTCCTAGATAGCCAGGCAGAACTAGCTCACTGAGCAATTCTCCTCGTTTGGAGCTGGAGCCAGCCAGCTCTATGCAAGGCAGCACCACCTGCTTGTGGCAGAGGCACAGGCAAAGAAGATGGGCTGCAAGGGAAGAGCTGGTACCTGGCTCTGATGGGCAGTGATAACACCTCTCTGCCAACACCATCCACATCTACCACCAGGGCCAGCTTGTATCTCTTCACGGTGTTGGAGCACAGGGTGACCTGGAAGACAAGAGCGTCAAATACTTCATCACTCCCAAAACCCATCGTCCATATGCAGTGCCTTCCAGCTCTTGTTCCACAGCAAGGAAAGGGAGGATTTAGTAGTTATTTAGGAAGATGAGGTATCAGTAAGAAGTTCTTCCCTGTGTGGGTGCTGAGGCCCTGCCACAGGTTGCCCAGAGAAGCTGGGGCTGCCCCATCCCTGGCGGTGTTCAAGGCCAGGTTGGATGTGGCTTGGAGCAACCTCGGCTGGTGGAAGGTGTCCCTGCCCATGGCAGGGGCTTGGAACTGGATGAGCCGTAATGTGCCTTCCAACCCAAAACAGGCTAGGATTCTATGATGTTTGCCTTAATTCTTCTGCTGGTTCATGTGTAGAGCACAGTCTCTGGCAGTAACAGAAGTCTTTGGACAATATCGCAATTACTGAATACACTTTGTGGTTGCCAGGGCAGATGTAGAGCCCAACACTAGTGCACATCTCTTACTCGCATGATGCTGAGAGCCAGCAGTGCTAAAGCCCCCTCAGCATCACTGAAGCTCCAGCTCCACCTCTGAAGCACGCAGGGCTGGACTCTTCCCATACCTGGATATCCAAGTGTCCCTCGGAGCAGATGGTCCCTCTGAAGGGCCTGATGGTAAATTCGGCTGGCTTGTTGGCGCCTCGGGCTCGCTTTCTCCACGACGGACCAGTGCTGTCTGACACCTGAGCAAAACTGGTCACGCTGGGTGCTCCCGAGCCGTCCCCAGGAATGCAAAGGTTGACGTTGAAGGGCACCGAGGAAGTGTTCGTGAGGCGGCAGCACAGGGTGCGAGGAAAGCCTGAGAAAAGGACGACACAGGAGTTTATTATCCCGTGACTCCTGCTGTGGATATCCCGCTGTGATAAAACTGCGCTTGGAGTTTGCCTCCTTTCAATGGCAGTTACAGCTGATTGAGAAGCTCTGTGGGGAAGTCGTCGTCAATTGAGTTCCCTTTTAAAATTGTAACACAAAAATGCCCACTCTGTGTGATGCTGAACACCACAAGTGTCTCTCTCTAACTGTGAGGAGCTCTCACCTCCCCCAAACCAGCACCAATTCCTTCTCAATGATGACGGTGCATCCAGAGCATTCACTCTGAAAAGTCAATCCAGAAAAGCCCCTGTGAACCCCACAGACACTCCCACACTTTTCAAGAGATAAAAGCAGTATGTTGTCATCAAAGAGATGATCCAGGAAAAGAAAGGAAGGATAAAATTGGGCGCCACAGCATGATGCAGAGCACTCTAAAGCAGCTTCTCCGGACAGGAACCTCGATGCATCTCCTGGTTTGGGGCAACCACGACTGAGCCCGTGACAACTCACAGCCCACTTCACTGGAGGCAAACCTGATGCTTGCTCAAGAACAAGCAGGACCTGTGTCTCACCCTCCCGAAGGAGTGGGGGGACACAGCCATGCTGCACACTGGCTTTCCTTGCCCCACAAAGGCTGACATCACTTCAGCTTTGGTACTTGCTTTCCATAATGGAAGCCACTGACACAGTCACAGCTGATCTGGGGGGCTGAGTTCACATTTAAACTTTAGACCATCTCAGTGAGAAGTCCTTTGTGAGACTGAGATGGAGAACCCGAATCTGCATCTCACTGGAGATGCTCTGGGTGCACAGCCACCAGCTCTGTCAGCAGAGCTGGGCTTTTGGTGGGGAAGGAGAAGGAGCCCATGTCTGAAGGCACGGGTGCCCAATGCAGAGCTACTGCTTGGGCATGTTACCTGGGAGCTGACAACCAGCTGGCCTCACAGCACTAATTAATTTCTCACGCTAATGGTCAGGTGGGTAAACGGTGCCCTTGCCTCACGGCAGCAAAAATTAAACCAGGGCAGATACGACTTGCCTTCAACTCCCTTCTCCAGTTGTCCCGGGACAAGAAAGACTTTCTCAGTCATTCTGTTGCCAAGGACTGGGGGACTGGGGCTGAACTGACTGTGAGGGACACCAGAGAACACTGACTTTCTACTCCTTAGGTTCTATTTGAACCACTCAATTGGCTCTGTGCCGTTCTATCTGGTTCTGTTTGATCTCATGATGGCAAAACACTGCCTAGCAGCTGGCAGTCCTGGTTTCGACATGCTGAAGGTGGCTACGGAGGAACACAAGTGACAAGGTTGTTCTGGCCAAGTGCTCCATTTGGGTAAGGCTCAGACTGCTCACCCTGCAGCCCAAGCCCAGGGCACACTCACCAAAGGAGACTTCACCGAAGCGGAGGGACAATACATCGAAATGAAATGCCGGTCCAATGACACAGCCACTGTGAGGACAAAGGCAGAGGAGACATTGCCTTGGTTAAAGAGACCTGCAAAGCCTTCAGCTTTCCTTACCGTTCCGGTGAGTAGAAGCCGGCCTGAGAACCTCAGGGGGTTCCAAATCACCCCCTCACCCTCATGCTCAGCACAGCATCCAGGTGGACAGGAGGCAGCCAAAGCAAAGTGGGCAGCAGCCCATAGCTGCTGGTGGGGCTTGGGGCACAGTGTCATGCTGCATACCCTGCGTATGCCCCCAAGTTGCTGATGGCCTGATGAAGGACACCAAACAAGTAATGGCTCCGTGCCTCAGCTTCCGCATCTGTAAGGTGCTGGACACAGGGCTGTCCCCAGTAAAGCAGAGTCAATGTGACTACCCTTCCCAGCCACACGTTTCCAATGCCAGCTCTGCCTCTCAGTTCAAAATCAAGGCCCACAGCAAACGGTGTGTTCAACCCAAACTATTCCGTGACTCCCTCTTGCTGACAATTACACTTCATTTGCTGCTGCAGTCGCAAGGAGTCAGGGTCAAACTGGAGTCAAGGTTAGCGTGGGCTCTTAGTGTGGGGATGCCAGGACGAGAGCCAAGATCAAGACCTCAGACAAGCCTTTTCTTTCTCTGCTCCATCAGCAAATGAGGTAGGTGGGAGATGATTACCCAGAGAGAGCTACAAATGTGACCACCAAGCTCTCAGAAGCCTCCTCACCTCACAGTCAGCGTCAGAGGCTCAGGGGATCCCTTCACACTGAACTGGAATTCTTCTGTGAACTGCCCCAGGACAGTGGCGCTGAAGGAGATCCAGATGACCTGATGCTCGAAAGGCAAAAGCATGCCCTCCCGGGGGGCAAAGTTGAAGCAGGAGCCCAGAGCTCTCTCCGGATAGACCACGCTGAAGGGAGTCTCAATAACTCCTTTGTTGAGCAGGAGCACCTGCAGCAGCAGCAAGAAAGCAACACGGAAATACATGAGGAATCCTCCTTGCTTACGCAAGGCTCATTTCTTATCTAATTTAGCAATTCACACCTGTAAAAGGCAGAAGATGCCAAGTGCTGCTGCCAAATGCAACAGCACAACTTCTGCCTCGCATCTTTTTCATGCAAAGCAGCGATGGCTTCACACAGAGCCACTCTGGGCTTATTCCCCTGATACAGAGCAGTCCACTTGACCTGCAGTGCCAAGGACCTGCTCAGCACCACCAAGTTGACTCAGAGCCATCCCACAGCACCACGAGGCTCCCTGCTGCCCAGGAGCCATCTGGATCCACCACATGCCCTGAGACCCATCCTGCTCACCCTGTAGCTGTGGCTTGATCCAGCAAACACCTTCCCGATGCTCAGCTGGTCACAGCTGAGTGCGACCTGGGGCCCGACGCCTTCCCCGCTGATGCATAGGGGCAGCCCGGTCTCACAGCCTGTGGAGGGAAATCTCTGTGAGTGCAATTCCTTCTGCTAGCCGGCAGTTTCCCAGTGCTGCTGCCGCTCCCTGGGCTGCATGGAACCGGCTCGAGATGCTCAAATTTTGGCTGGGGTCTCGCTGCCATCCCATTCTACTCTGCACACAAAGCGAGCAGCACGAGGAGGAGGAGAGAGCCACGCAACGAAGACTCATCTCGGAGGTAAATGGTCCACAGGGGCCTGCTGCTCCTTCACTAAAGCTGTGCTGCAAATGCTGGCAAACCCATGGCAGGAAAGCTTATTCCTTCACTGCTTTGTCTCTCCTGGGATCAGGAAGCCAGAGCCAGGCATCCTGAGCCCTGGCCTCCAACAGGAGACCACCGCCAACCGCAGGGACAGCGGCATGTGCCAGCACTGCCCTGTTGAGCCCTCCAGAACTACATGAGATCCGAGTGGGCTGGAAGAGTGTCTGTGCCTCCTCTGTGGGAACAGGAGCAGGAGGAAGGAGCTGTACCTGAGATGTCACAGTAGACTGTCTCTTGGTAGACTCTGGCTTCTTTGGGCTTAAAGATCACATTGATTTCAAGTGAAGAATTTGGCAAGATATCTCCCTCCTGAAACAGAAGTGACAGCAAACCATTTATCTTCAAACATCGCATTCTTGTTTCCACTACAGCCCTGTAAGCCTCTATTTAGAGCATCAGCAAAGAGCAAGCAACACTTGTCAACAGAATTTATAGGAGAGCTTGGAAGCAGCTGCAGAAACACCTTCCAAAGTCCCTCGCCTTTGCTGGCACCCGGAAGGGGCATTTTGGTACCCTCAGAAGAAATTGAGCTCTTGCTCAGGGATTTAAGTCTGGGCCACGCTATCAGGTTCTGCAGCTGTCTGCTGCTTCCTCAGGGTCTTCTCTCTCTGCTGCTCTCCCAGAGGATCCTGGCACTGGTGCTCTGTCCCAGGAAGCCTTGTCACACATTTCAGGAGGCATCCCTGCTTTCTAAAGGCTCTCACTTCCTGCAACTGGTTCAAACAATGGCGACTCTTACAGCCCCTAGCATTACAAATACAGCTGACGTAAATAGCTACACCTCTGGCAACTGTAAGAATGCTCTACAGGAATTAAATATTTAGTTTACGGAAGCAGATAAAAAGAACAGAGTCATTTTTCTATCGGCACAGCCAGGCTTTGATTCCGCTCTGCTGTTGGGTATTCTCAGGAATCTGTCCAGAAGAGCCTTGAACTGAGCGGAGCCTCCAGCACTCCTGCAGCATAAATATTCGCTAACTACGGTTCTTCCCACTGACACAGCACTTACAGCTTAGAGGACAGCCCCTACTACAATTAAAGAGCTAGAACATGGGAAGTCACTGGCCTGCAGCTGCAAGTAATTCCCTAATGCACAACCTGCTCTGAGTCAGGAGAACACAGGGAAGGACAGGTAGAGAAGAACCCCTTCCAACACCAACCCACCAGGAACTGCAAAAGTCTGAAAGAATAAAGTCACTTGGATTCTTCTCAAAACCTAGAGAAAGTCTCCATGTGGGACAGGAGACACTGCCCATGACACAAAGCCCTTGCTGTCCCGGCCTCCTGCCATTCCTGCATCCCCATTCCTCTTGCCAGGGCAGCTGGAGCTGGCTCAGTGCCTCAAGGCATCTGTCTGACTCTGCATCTGATCCTGGCCCCAGATAACCCGAACTCAAGGTCACAACGGTGAGCTGCCACTGCACCAAAAAGTGCAGCTTCAGCAAGAACATGGAGAACACTGCAAAAGTGCAACTCGAACAGCGAGGAGTGCACAGGAGTCCCTGCAGGGTTGGTCAGAGTGGCCAAGTCCCTGGGGGGATGATTTGCTCCATACCAAGACCACACTGATTGCTGGGATCATTCTGTACATGCTCTTTAACTAGTGCAGGAGGGAGCTGCACCATCCGGTGCTGTATTGGGGTGGAAATTTTTGGCAGTCCATCCACAGAGACATTCCCTGCATTGGCAGTGAAGCTGTAAGCCAGAGCATTTGACTCTGATGACGGAAGGCCAGGAGAAATCATCAGTTACACTTTATCCTACTATTCCATGGCCGCACCACGTTCTTTAAAGACACAACTCTACGGGGAAACCTGAGTCGCTTCTCCCTTCATTACTGCTCTATGTCAGACTACAAAAGCAGAACGTTATTTCTCTCGGGAAATTAGGATAGGCTGTTGAAGAGGTTCTTCACAAGCCTGCTACTCCCCAGGAAAAAGAACTGCTGGATAAAAGGATGTGCTTCATCACCCACCCCTTTCACACTGCTGATACATGGGGACGAGCCTCAAGATACCTCAGGAGCCAGCGCTTTGCCCAGGAGAGCAGGTTCTCTAGAGGATGGCAGCTGAGTCAGAGTAGAGAAAACTACCGCGGATGCTACCCAGGACAGCAGTAAAGCTCTGCAGCGCTCTCAACACGACACTGCAACACTCCTGGCTTCACGTCAGGCTCAGGCTGCAACCGGCAGCTGGCCTAAAACACAGAGGGTGGCTGCATGCTGATACAGCACAAACCCCTCAGCTCTTGCACCCTGGCTTTGCTGCAGCAGAAGGCAACGTCACACAGGAGGGGATGGCACACCACGACTCACAGCTACAGAAGTGATCCCTGTGCAAGGGCCAATGCTAAATACACGCAGATGCTGTTGCT
>JAVHNF010060991.1:0-10966 GCA_034783455.1 Micropsitta finschii | reverse complement strand
ATTGAGCAGGTTCATGTCTATAAAACAAACAGTGCATCCCTGTAATCTGCAGTCAGAAAAGCCTAAGTATTTTGACTTCTGTGTAGATCCATTTTCATTCATCTCCAAGGAATGGGTGATGTTGGTTTGACTTTAATTCAGCCAAAACCACTGGATTTTCCTTTTCGCAGATGGAGCCAATAGATTAGGCTACCGGAGGTTATTTAAGCAAAAATTCCTAGGATGTCCTCTTCTGTTAACTTAGGAATTAACATTTTTCACTCAGGTTGAGGCATTACTTTAGCAGTCAGTGCATGTGGACATACAGATGCACACATAATCCAGCTCTGCATATGAAAGTGGGCTGTATCTGTAAGCTTATGTATGTAAATAATGTACACACTTCTTTCTGTAGTAGACACTTGATAGATGGTATTTATCTATTGTTCATAGGGAGAAATTTATCATAATTATTGCAAAATCTAGCTTTATTTGGCTACTAATTCATTGTACCTGCAACAAGTTTGAATCCATTAGTCTTCTGTGCAGGTTATTACATCCACTGTTTTAAAAAGTTAATTTGACTTGAAGTCAGTCCCACTCAAAATTACATAAGTTTCAGGTGCCAGAAACACCAAATGCCTACTTACATTATTTTTCATGTCCCGTACCTTCTGATTTCCAAACCAGATACGGCCCTCTGTGTGTTGGCTATGAAAGAAGCATGATCTTCCTGGCTGCTGCATTTGATCATTACCATAAAAAAATCTTCAAATTTAGGTGGTTTAAGTATTTACATTTTATTTAATAATATATATGCAGTTGCCTTTTCTTTGTTCTATCCAAATGACACTTGTCATTACAAGACAAGCAGTAACTGGTATTTTAAAACATGCTCTAATAATCTTCTTTACTTTTATATATATTTGTAAAATCAGAGTATAGATTAAATTAGTTCTCTGTGTAATCCAGTATCCTGTTTGTTATAGTGGATAACATATTTTAGAAATTACAGCAAAAACAGGATACATTTATGAAATCCCATCAATCCAAGTTTTGCTTATTGTTATCAGCTAATGTTTTAAGAGATGTCGCATTATAGCTCCACCTACTGTAACTGCATGTTCTGTCACTCAGTATCACAGCAGACTCTTCAGATCCAAAACTTACAGATTCCTACTTTTAGCCTTTGAAAGAGCATTGGTCTGGTTTTCAGAAGTGCAGCACAAAAGAGGTTTTTCTGACTTTATAAAGGGTATAATTTCCTGACTGTTTAAGATGTGTGGAACACTGTGGCTGTTTGTGTTCACACAATGTATTTACATTTTCTATTACCATTGAAGGAGAGGTGCTGCTCAGGTGCAGATTTTGGTTCACCTGGGATGCACCCCAGTTGTCAGGATGAGGTCCAGCCAATCACTAACCTGTTATGTTACATGAAGTGATGAGACACTCACCGTTGTCAGAGGCCCATGTATGCCTCTTACAAGTTTGCTTTCAAAAGTCCATCTTGTCATTCATGTGGGCCTTTATGTGACCCTAGAGTACTGCATGTTTGTGGTAAACATTCCTCTTAAAGAAAGGTGTCCTATTCAGACTGTATGTCAAGCTTGGAAAACATCTATAAATTCATTTACTTAGATCAGTAACAGCTCAGTCCTCACACACTCATGAAACAATTCAGGATGGAATTGATGTCAGGAGATCTGTGGTCAAAACAGGCTCAACTCACTCAGACCAAGTTGCTCAGGGCTGAAAAAATTTTCCTTATATAGAGTTGGTACAAATGAATGCAAAAACGCCAAGTGTGTTTCCTTCTCCCCCCATATATTTCTCACCAAGAAAAGTAATTCAACCATTCCTTCTAAAAGCAGTTATTCTCCAACAAGTTTCCTTCCCTCACTGCTTAGTGCCTTGTGTAATAAAATGGCAGGATGCCCAAAAATCTTCAACTCATGAGTTCTTCCAAAACAATCAATTTCTAGATGAAAAGCAGTAAGGGAGCCAAAAGCGAATCTATAGAAAGGTTTGGCTACATTATTTGTAAGTGGGCAAAACAGACTTTTGATAATGATATAATGTGTAACAGAGATGCTAGCATGTTTGAACAAGTGGCAAAACATGGTCTTTTGACTGCTGAAACTGAAAACTAAGCAATATTTCACAGTGATGGAAAAACAGGCATCATATGCTCTGTTGTCGTAGTTACTTTGTCTGCAAAGTACAATATTTTGGGTTTTTTTCTTCTTGGAAGGACATTTTCAGCTGCTGTAATGCATCATTATTATTTCTGTGGCTGCTTTTGGGGATCTGTACCTATATTCATATTAAAGCGTCTGTTAAGAAACTGCTGTGTAAAGTTATTCCCTATTTCAGCAAGGACATATATACAGACAGAGATAAGTATCTACATAAAACCTACTTAATATGCTGGAGCTTGGCTCAGGCTCTGGGGTAGGGCTGTGTCTGCGAGTCACCGAAGGAACTTCAGTATGTAAATACAAGCTTTTGTTTTTCGTATGTCAAACCAGTACTTCAGTCGTATAAAGAAGCAGAGGATAAAAACCTCTTGTTTCATAAGGCAGTCATTTATGGGCTAAGCCGTATCTATGAGGTTTTGATCCAAGAATGGTGTAGCTAGTACAATGCAGGATACTCCAGGGTAGCTACTTAGGCAAGGATTAACTTCCAGCTGTGCTGTAAATGCTATTCTGAACTGGATTGTGCACTCCCAGTTGCATAGGTTGCAGCCAAAGTTGATTTACATGTTAGGATTGGCATGGGACATGTGTCTTAGCTCTTAATCTGTTTGTTTTCACAGAAAGTAAATTGATGTTTTATTATTTTAAGCAGACTGGAGAAGTTCATGTTGTGTCAGCTACCAAACTGTGCAAGAAACTTTTTCAAATACAGAAGAATAAAGTTTGCCTGCAAAGGCATGGAACTGAGGGCCAGGTCATGCACAAAGTCCCTGTCCTCTGTCTGATGCAGAGGCCAGGGAGAGAAGCAACTTGTTTCTTCACCCAAGGAACTTACGCAGTACAGTGGAAATGTAGATAAGAGGAACAAAATTATCACAATGATATCATGAAGTGTTTCTCAGTTCGTTAGTCATTGCCTGTAGGAATCATAAAAAGTAATCAGCAGGATTGTCAGATATTAACACTTCAATTACATTTTGCAGCAATGGAAATCATGGTTAACCTATACCATGTACATACCCCCACTTAAAAGTTAAGTATTTTTTTGTCAGTTCTTGAAACACAGACAGAAATAAAGTATAAAAGCTTGGTTTTGTTACTTGTATCACATACACTTTTTGTATTAATCTCAAGGTACAGTTGTAAAAATGTCTTACTTTGAATAAGGACTACTGATGTCCAAGGTCTCCAAACACTGTTCTAGTGTTGAAAACTGCATTACAGATGATACTGTCCATCCTGATTTGGAAACCGCAACAGCAGTGATAACTTAAATGCCCTTAGCAATAGGAATTATTTCTATAATACATATGTTTAGTAACAGACTCTGATAAGAGCCTTTAAAATACTCATCTTTTGAGGTTGTTAAGACCTGCTCTTTATTTGGAGTTGAGTGACATTTCTGACCACTGTGGCACAGCTATCGGAACACATCTGGTATGAACTGGTATCCCCAATGTTACAAAAAGAATTTTGATGCTGTCTCAAACCAAAGGCTCCCCAAAATGAGAGACTGGGCTTGATCGTTCTCCATCAGTAACCAGTTGCAAATATATATGGGGTATTGTAAGAATAAGGTTATAATCTATCTAATATATGTGTTATAAGCATACTCTTCTATTTTCTCTTGTCTAACAGTTCAGCCACTTCTTGTGGACCATTGTACTAGTAGATAAAGATGTCTCTTCTCCTTGGAAGGACATAGATCGTACTGTTTTCAAACATACAATTTTATTTGAATTGTCTGCATGATATAGGACAGCACATACTAATTACTCAGAATAACTATATACCACTTTTTAGCCCATATTCTGCAGGCATCCTTGGTTTTGGCTTACTGCATCCTTGTGTTTGGCTTACTTATGCTCTTCACATGCTTTGAAATCAATAGGAGAAAGGCACCTAGTATCTTTGATACCTGTGATTCTGTTTCACAACAGGAAAACTATAAAAAATTACCTTCAGTATCTTCCCTGGTGTTATTTATATGAATGGCACAACAAGAATAAGACAGCATAGTCCTTTCCTTCAAGTCTCATGCAGTCTTGCTTTGACAGAATCCAGACTACAAAGGGAAAGAGGGCAATAGGAGGGTGCACCACCAGCGTATGTCTGTGGCACTGTTAAGTTTGATGTATTTGCTGCATCTTTGTGTTTCTTTTTTTCTTTCTTTTTCTTTAGTTACATTTAAGCTGTTTTCAAGAACCGAGTGGGATTTTTGAGAACAAAAGGGAATAAAAAAAAGGAAAGGGAGAAACCAGCAAAGGTGAAAAACATTCCAGAAGCAGGATGGGGTAAAAAAAGGACAACTAGTATAGTACAGTAAAGGGGTAAGCATAGTCCTCAGGGAGGTCAGTGAAATGGGGAACAGGGACAGAGGTGACAGGCGAAGGTGAACAGGGGCGAAGCACAGCAAACTGGAAGACTGACCTGGACTGACAAAGACATTGGGCATGAGATAAATACGGTGGTTCATGATGATGTGGTGAATTTGAAAGATTAAGTGACCTATAACTTTTTTTTTCCCTCATCCATATTTGCAGTCACTTTTTACAAACTGTCTCATATAGTTACCCAATTTCACTACATATTTGAAAATAAACTATGAGGATTTTGTTTAGTCTGTAACATCATCATTATTCAGCCTATTACTTGAAGTAGTTTAATTTCATTCTTATCTGTTTTGACAGCTGAATCTTATCTTCCTGGTGATCACATTGTGCAAAATGGTGAAGCACTCAAACACTTTGAAACCAGACTCTAGCAGGTTGGAAAACATTAAGTAAGTGCTTTGTGTTCAAGTATGAGAACTATGATTATTTTCTGATTGCCGAACTGATTGAAAGCTACTCTCCATTAGGAACACATGCCATTGTCTCCCAGCAACTGCAGATGTCAATTAGAAGCAAACAGAGCCAATCCTTCTTTCGTCACATTGTTGCTGTAATGTCACAAACGCTGGTCAAAATTAGATAATTTCGGCCTGGAACTAGTGCCAAGAAACTATTTCACGGAAATGCCACAGCACTGTAGTAATTCCATTTGCATTTAAAACACAGATCTAAAATTATGTTCCTGTTTGCATGGCTGATATATTAAGTTTGTATTGTTAAATGACTTTTTGATTTAGGGATTCTGAGCAGTTTCTACTCCTAATCCTGTTCTCCCAAGAAAATTGACTCTATTATTATTGTTAACTTGAAGATTATCTGCTGTTTTCATGCTAATTTAACAAATGTTTACTTTATCATGGTGCTGTACTTCAGTATCCCTTTTGCAGAGTAATGTTAAGTGTTACACAATTAACAAGGCTTTGACAGCTCTTGCTTCTTTAGATAGTCTTTTACTGTATTCTGTATAGCTTTACGTTGTAGTGAAGGGTTTTGTTATCAACACTGAAGGGATGATACAACTTTCTAACAGTGAGGGTTGGATGTGGAAGGGTCTTACAGATTTGCTTTGAATGTTGAAAATGGCGAAGGGAGATTTTTCAGTAAGGCTATAACATTGTGAACTAGATGTTCTAGCTAGGTCAGTATCAGCTTCATTGCATGTTGCATGATGAGGGAGAGAGCTAATCTTTAGCATCTCTCTCTTTTCTTCCTTTTCCTCTTTCTGTCTTCTCATCCACACCAGTAATTACCGTGTTTGTGATGGCTACTATAATACGGACTTACCTGGGTAAGATAGAACCCTACATTAACAAATTTCTAGCATGATTTTTAACTTTACAAACTCGGTCAATATTGTGGATTTCCCTTAATTTTAATTAACTACTTTTGAGATATCTGATTTGCTAAAGAACTTTAAATTATTATATGCCTTTATAATTTAAATTGCTTGCCTCTGCATTTTGAATTTTCTGATTTTGACTAATTTTTATAGACAATTAAAAATGCTCTTATTAATTTCTGTTTCAATTCTGTCTAATAATTTTGTTTCTCTTTTCTGCTTATAATGCTTTCTAGCTATGAAGATAATAAGCCATTTATCAAGTAAGATCATTAGTTAGATGTGGAATTCACTGACTAAATTCCCTTTCCCTTTCATTCTGTGCCGTTCTCTACAATTCCTTTTCCTTGACCTGTTCATGATGGAATCTTTTTTAGACTATTTTGTAGAGCAATATCCATATTTTTGTCACATTTCAGCAGGGTTTCTTCATGCGGAAGTTAGATCATCTAGCTTCAGTTTAGCTGAGTTTATCGGCGCATTAAAGATTTGGGCTCTAGGCTTTTAATCTGTTGTTTAACCTTCGTGCATTTGTGTTACATTATTTGGTGTCATATGGCAGTTTAAAATCTATGGTGTGATTAGTGACTAAGCCAGATTTATCAATCTCTTTTCTAAAAGCAGATAAAGCAATGGAGTAGCTGGGGCTTGCGCTATACTTCTGAATTTCAAAATAGTTTTGACATCCTGTGCAGTTCTTGAGAAAGAAAAAGGTCACATCTACTCTTGCTGTTTTCACTGGAGACTAAGAGTACTAAATGGAATTGTTCTTTCTTTAATAGATAAAAGGTTAAACCCAAGGAATTTTTACATTTGAATATGAACCTAGTAAAAGTCAACTGCAGGAACTGAAATGTTAATATTGGTTTTGGTGATATGCATTCTCATAAGTAATGTTACTAAAATTAATTTTCTTTTACAGATCCTGGGTCCTGGGTGCATTTGCTCTCCTGTGTCTCCTTGGCCTAACATGGTCATTTGGCCTGCTGTTTATCAATGAGGGCACTGTTGTGATGACGTATCTCTTCACAGTATTTAATGCTTTCCAAGGAATGTTTATTTTCATCTTTCACTGTGCCCTTCAAAAGAAAGTGAGTTAATGAAAACACACATGCATGTTCTCTAAGTCCTTAAAAATACCACATATATTTCCTTAAAAAAAGAGAACAAAAAATAGCAATGTTAAGAACTGGAATATTCTGAAGTAGTTTGAGGAGGGGGCTAGGATTCAAAAGCAATTCTTGCTGTGTGTCCTTGTGAGATTCCTGTAACTGCTCTATGGCCTGAGTGAGTTTAAAATGGATGCAGCATTTCCAACCTGGGCTTGAAAAGTTTTGAGGCTTTGGAAAGAAAATTACTATAGAAAATGTACTACTGCTTAACACTGGTATGTGGTATGTACTAGTCTGGACTTATAGCCAAAAGTCTTTATATGTGCACGAAACAAATCCTGCCTTAGCTGCAGCACTGCTAACAAAGGATCATTTATGGTATCAGCCTATCAGCCTGGAAACTCTCAGATCAAGGCAGAGGACCTCTCCTGAGATCCCATTAAGCTACCACATAATGCTTTCACTAGAGGTGATAGGCAGGGATTGTACTATCAATGCTTGTTCATTACAAAATTAAGTGAGATGTAAAAATTAATTTTATTATGAACTTCAGCACACTATAGAAAAAATGTAGTCATTAACACAAGACAACTGCTAATGAGGAGAGGTTCCCAAAGATACCAGCATGACTACTTTTATTCAAGTGTTTGCCTCCCCCAGCAATCAACAGCTTTGTACTCTCAACTGGGAAAACTGGAATCCCCAGCAAGAGCTTTCCCTCGTAAGTGGGATGTGCTAAATTAATTCTGCTCCCCTTTGCCTGATGGGAACAGAGGAGTCCAGAAAGAGCAGATCTGCTGGGGAGAGAGAAGGTTTGCAGGGGAGAGAGGAGAGGGGCAAACAGGAGAGAAGGAAGTGAATGGCGCAGCTGCATAGGATTCTGTTTGGGTTCCCTGCAGCTCTTCTCTTCCCCAGACTGAGCAGGGATGCCTTAGAGGTGCTTTTCTGAAGGGCAAATGAAAAAGCTCATAGCCTGTGTTAGAAGGTACAGCAAATAAAAGTAACAAGAGTTGAGAGGAAGGGTAAATGTTAATCCCACCCAAAACAACTTCACATAAAATGCAATACAGACTACATTTGGAAATACTCAATTTGTGATATTTAGATTCTAAATATTTTTACCAGTTTTAGGCTGGAGACATAGCAATTATTAACTCCCATTATAATTAGCTCACCAGAGACATAATTAACTGATATTTATAAAATGTTTTGAGACCACTGGATAAAAGCATTGCTGTGTAAGTACAAAAATCACATTCATGCGTGACTCAACTGTACCAGCTCTAACAGTATCAGCATCTCTAAATTTGGTGTAGACAATGGCATTCAGCCATGTTTTAGAAAAAGATCTGGTAGACAGAGTTTTATCAAGATGAACATGGTATTCCTCTCATTTTGAGAGAATAAAAGCGTTCTTAGAGACGAGATTGAGCCTAAGAGAAAAAGAGAGGAAAGAAAATGCAAGCATTATCAAAATGAAAATAATTTCTAGATTAGGGTTTCATATAATGTTGCCCTTTCTACCACTTGTATTGGACTTGAATATCAAAACCAGATTAATATTTATTTCTTTTTTCAGCTGTGCATTGTTTTTATATTAAGTGGAATCAGCAAAAAGCAATATTAAAATACCAGTCAAGTGTGAAAAAGCATAACCTAGAGCAGTAAGATTTATACCTGAAAGAATGTTAAAGCTGCCATTTAAGATTTTTAAGTTTCGATGCCTTTGACTGGGTATCATCCTACCCTCTGTCTGCATAGCTAATGTAGTCTTTTTATTCTCTTATTACTAGGTGGTCACTAAATAGAACAGAGAAATAGAATTGTGAAAGTGAAAACTATTGTGTTTCCAGTTCTGACAAGATGATAGTGCTGTTGCTTCCATCGGTTTCCAGCAAGCTATAATTTAGAAATAATGACAGTGGAATGTGCAGTACTGACAGATAATGTAAAGTCACTGCAATATAGGCATTAGGCAAAACTAGCCCTGGAGGGTGGTATTTGGGTAAAAATACAGTTTTGATTGTTATTGTCTCTACTTCGTAGTGGTTTGGAGCATTTAATATCTATTTGTGTTCAGGAATGGATTTTCTTAGGTATTATACCATCTAGTGATGATACATACAGACATAGGTTTTACAGACTACAGGGTTAAAGATTATAATTCTATGTCCGTGCACTTTTGTTTTTATTTTCCATGAGTCTTTTCGTATTGTTATAGAAAGGGGTTCACTTAAAATATGTATTGTATACTTTTATAAAAAGATGAGTTATTGTCCCTAGCTTGAAGTCAATTAAGGCACAAACTATTCAAATTTTCTTAAACCTTGTGGTTTATAAAAACATCACAGTATGTATTCCATGAGTTAAATTCTTGTAATATTGGTAACAGCACATGGCACGTGTAAATCCACACTATTAATTTCTTGCGTTTTCCCCTCTCCCCTTTCTATATACACATAACTTTCTGTCCTGTATTTTCATAGGTCAAACAGACTTTCCACATTAACTGAAATCCCACTTTTCTCAGAAACTTATGAGTCTCACTGATGCAGAGGAGACACTTAGATTGCCAAGTATCTGATGGAAGATTTGTAAATTTAGACTTGAGCACCTTTCCAAATTTTATCCACTCTATCCTTTCACTATTGCTGTCATGCTGCCAAAATGTGTGTTCACTTTCTTTTTACCTGAAAATAGTAGCTAGCATAGCAGCTGCAAAAATGACAAAACTAAAGTTTCCTGTAGGCTGCTGGAAACAGAGGGTGAATAAATACAGGCAGAATACTAGAATCATTAATTATGTTTTGTCAGACAAAAATCTTATATACATAGGTGTATTCACATTTCGAGGTTCAGCAAAGACTGTAATGAGGATTTTATTTTTTGGTCCTAAAATTGAAAGATTTCCCAAGCTTCACAGTTTAAAATTTGACTCTTGAAGTCTGATGGTGCCTCTAAGAGCACAGCAGGCGTTCTCCCTAAAGTGGGGCAGTGGCATCTGTGAGCTTTGTACAATCCCAAAGCTAGTGTGACCATATGAACTAGCAGCTGTTTGAGTTACACATAGTAACTTAATATGAAAATTACTGTATAGTCATTGCAGGTTTTGTGCACTTTCTCGGAATGGATAACATAATGGGCACTACCGAACAGTACACAGGCTAGTTACCTCAGCCCTTTTTGCATGCTAGGATGCAAAAACAGGTTTTCTGTGGTTTCTGCGCCAAAAGCTCATATAAAAAAAAGGACTTTTCAGGCAGCATTCAGTTCTGGTAAACTGAACTATATTAATCTGTAGTATGACAAAATAAGAATAATGCCATAAATAGCTCAGTCACAGAATGGTTTGGTCTTGAAGGGACCTTAAAGATCATCTGGCTCCAACTCCCAACTCAGTAATGATTATTCAGGCACATCTAAATGAAATGCATGTATACCTCAGAAATAATTTGTTCAGAAATTCTGGATAGCTGATAATGCTGCCACTAAGTAGGAAAGAATACTTTATTTTGCTAATGGCCAGTAATTCAACAGACAAGAAATATATTTTTGCTTCAAAAGTAAATAGTTTCTATGTGAGGTTTATGTGTTTTTGTCAGTGGAGATGTTTAAGACTATTTTTTGTGCTAAGTATTGCTTTTCCCTCCGTAGGTACGTAAGGAATATGGCAAATGCTTCCGACATTCCTACTGCTGTGGTGGACTACCAACTGAGAGTCCCCACAGTTCAGTGAAAGCATCAACAACAAGAACTAGTGCCCGCTATTCCTCTGGCACTCAGGTAGCAAAGACTTTGACAACATCTCTTAATTAACCTTATTTATAAAAAGCCGACTGAGATGTGTTCCAATCAGAAACACTAATTTTCTTCTCATTGTTATCATTTAGATGGCAAATACATACTTCTGCATAGTAAAATTGATTTCTTTTTAAAATTTCC
>JAVHNF010060976.1:47084-60798 GCA_034783455.1 Micropsitta finschii | reverse complement strand
CATGATTAGCCATCCCCCATGAATGCTTTCACAGGGCTTGGTTTTCTCCTCAGTACTTCTTTTCAACAGATAGTGAGCATAAATAAGATTTTAGGAACAAAACTGTGATAGCTGCAGACCAGATGAATAGGAGAGCGGAGAGCACACTGTGAGGATACCTAAAGTGGTTAGATCTAAACCAGCTTGGATTTGGATGCAATCTGGTTGCATAAGCCTGATAAATCTCAGGGTTTATTAGCTTATATGCAGTGCTTAGTTCACGCAAATAGTGTTTCATGGCACTGGAGGTGCTGGTCTGTGCTGAACCTGAACTTACAGCTTGTGTCTCTGTGGTCTCCAGTGTCTGTACCATGCTCCATTTTATAGGGCAAACAAACCAGAGGATCCTAGCCACAGATGTATGCTGTTTCTCTCTGTAAATCTCTAGTGCTTTGAATTACCTTTTGTTAACTGTATTGCTACACATGAATTTGGCTTATGTAGGGAGTGAGGTTCATCTTTATGCTTCACCAGCGGTAACTGCTTATGCTGTGGTGAATCTTGGCTGGGCTTGCTCCGTGTTCATGTTACATCAGTTTGTAATCAGGACTTTGTTTGACACTAGCATAGCTAATGTATTGACACAAAAGTTGAGGTATTAACATAAAAGCATTGCCATCATTTCCTACTTAATCCTGACAGTAAGAGCTCATAAAAAATGATTATTTCAGTGCCCCTTGTCAGGGGATTTGGTTAGCAACTACAAGTGGCTCTTTCTTTTTATCTTTTTTTCTTTTTTTACATAGCAAAAGGTGCAGTTGAATTCCAGAAATGCTGCAATCCAGCACAAGTGTAGGATCATTTACAGGTATTTTTTTCCTATGGGGGAATGTATTTTCAAACTAATTTTACAAAATCTACTGAACTTGGCTGATAATCCCAAGTGTTCATTGCTCTGTAGTGAGCCCCACTACTGTTGTAAGCACCGAGGCTCCTGCTGCCCGCTGGAGTGGGTGCAAAGGCTGAGCTCCTGTGAGGTGTTGGGGAAAGTCCCACATGCATTTATTTTGGTGTGATTTCATGCATTCATTTCAGCTGCTCTCAGGGTTTTTAGAGGATTTGGCTCTGTTCAAGTTCTGAGGCTGCTGAGGAAAGAAAGGTGAGGTTACGCCTTAGCTCTGCGTGCTAATTGCTGCAGCTCTGAATTGCTTCAGATGCTGCAAGCCATTTGTACTTTGCAAAACTAGGAAAAACAGTAGAGTATTTAGTAGAGCTTTTCCTTTGCTTTTCTAGACTGAACCATGTTGACTCCCTCAACATCTGCCTGGCCCCAGCATGGCCAGAGAACACTTCCGTTCCAGGCATCCACCCTATTCCTGCAGAGGTGGATGCTCCCTATGCTCAGTGGTTCCAGGGGAAAATGTTCCAGAGCCTGATCTGGATTTGCTGTGGCAGAGCTGCTCAGTGGAGAGCTGTACAGCTGCTGGGGGAGATCAGGCCTATGGTAGGCTGCTGGGAATTTGCACAAGTCCCTTTGGCCTCAGTTTCCCCATCTACAAATTGTGTGTGTATGTGTCAATGCCTTTGAGAGTCTAAGAAGAAAAATCACTTTATAAGTACTCATTATTTATTAAAGGCAGGTCAGAGACTGTAGAAGATTCAGGAAACCATAGAGTAAAACAAGGCATCTTGTTTCCAGAACAGAAATATACCATTTCTAATTCTAAGAGAAAATGTTAACCCTCTGTGTAAACAGTGTAGAGAAGTCCCTCGTAGACAAGGGAAGCTTCAGTTTCAGAGCTGGAGTTTACCAGTGTATCAATATCTTTAGGAAAATCTGGTTCTCACTCTTGTGTAGACTTGATAATCTATGAAAAGTAAGAGGAAAATATGAGAAACATAAATGTGGTCCTGTGGCTGGTGAGGTGATAATTATTATTTTGTTTTGATTTATCGTTCACAGGAATTTTTTTATGAGAGCCTCACAGGCATAATTCTTTCTCGTGCATAGTTTATTTTTTGCCAAAACGACGAGAGGACAGGATATTTAGTAGAATATGTCTGATGGGTGGGTGGAGAACAGAGAGGATTTGGACTCGTGCCAGACATTAGGAAGGTGAAAGAATGAGAAGAACCCAGCTTATTGCTATACTGTATTTCTCGTTATCTTGGAAAGGGGTATTTGCCTGGAGTGGCACTTCTAAGTCATCACTGGATTTTATTGCAGATACCAGTCTGTGCTCAGCTCAGTCACGGCTTCAGAGGGCTCTTCAGCCATTTGCATAATTGCAAAACCCCCAGCAATGAAAGTGTATGCAGCAGGCCAAAAAAATCAACAGTTTAAAAATATAATCTCCTTTTTGGCATCTGAGCCTTTAGGGTATGTTTGTTTTGCATTTTTAGGTGTTTCCCAGTTACCATGAAGAGCAGCAAGGTGTTCTGCTCAGGATCTGCAACACAGCAGCTGAGCCTTGGGAGAGGAACAAGACAATATTGTGATAGCTGCTGAAAGCTTACAGTGGTTGTTCACCAGCAGTTGGGCATGACAGAAAGTTGCCAGATGTTATAAAGAAAAAGCACAGAACTTTGGAGGTTTTCAAAGGGGCACCGCGAGGTGACAAGTGTTCTGGGAGAACTGTTTCTTATTTTGGATAGGAAAATAACAGGTTTAGCTTTTGGGAGTGCTTTAGAAAATAGTTCACTTTCATTTTAGCAGAGTGCAGTGCCAGCTGTCAAAAGCAGGAACTCATGAATAAGTTGTCCCAATGCCAGGTGAAGACTCAGGTTTCCAACCACAGCATTGTGGCTACAACTTCTCACCTTGAAAAGGTTTTAATCCTGTGTACGAGGTGCATAGGCAGTTATGGGATTTATGTATGCAAGAGAATTGTGAGGCCTGCCCTTACTTGCAAAATGAGAAAAGAAACCATATGTTCAGCTCACCTGCTCACTGATACTAAAGTGACCTCATATCACTGGAAAATGAACGTGTTCATAAAAACTACTGATCCACCCTTTCTCATGAAGTGAAATCAGTTTGTGAGAGTAAATTTAGGGAAAAATCAAGTAAATTAAAACAAAATAAGGAAATAAAGCATTGGCTAAGTGTTTTTATTCCCTTTCTGGCTATGTTATTATCCTTACAGTTATAGTATGAAGAAGTTTTGCACTTTATGCTATATGCCAACAAAGCATGTTTTGTATTTTGTGAAGTTTTATCAGCAATTGCTATAGTAAAGTTCCTGTCATGAGATGCCAGCAAATCCTTCCAAGGGTTTCCATCTCAAGCCTGAGGTTGGTGCATTTAGGAAGGCTGCAAGACATGTTTCCCTCCCAGAGAGCCAACAGGAGCTTCTCGAAGAGCCTTGCATTTCCCAGAAACATTAGAAGCAGGAGCAGCTTGTTGCCAGGAGCAGGCGTGCTGAGCACATCACCTCTGCACGCAAATGTTGCCTTCAGGCACAGCCCATTGCATGTTCAGCTTCATGAGGGATTTTCTCTCTGACTGACAGCTAAGGCCCACAGCCTTGGAGGTGCTAAGCGCATCAGAGCTGGGTGCCTCAACGAGATGTGAGGATGCTCAGCACCCTCCAGACTGAGCCCTGGGGCCAGGTTGTGAGAGGTTTGCAATGCTGAGCACTGGCGCTACCGCACAGTTCTGTGAATGTGGCTGTTTAAGGGATATTAATAAAATACTCTGCAGGAAATGAATTACATTTCAAGGCTGTTAGTAGCTTCTGTAGAATTTCCTCTATTGCTCCCATTGGAGGGCAAGGCTGGAGTCTCCAGAGCTCTTGTATACCTGACCCCAAAGTGAGTTTTTTGCTGTGACAGGAATAGATTTGGAGTGGGAACTGTGTCCTGGGCTGGCCTTAGGGTTTCCCTCAGGCGATGAAAAGGGATCAGCCTGGAACAGTCAGGAGAGGGTTCTGGCTCTGTGTTACACTGGTGGGACTGATGCTAGGACCTGCTGGTTAAGCCATATTTGGGGTTAGCTCCACACTTTCAAAAATGGAGTTAGGGAAGGGCAGGGTGCAAAGAAGATTACAAACACTTTTCCAGGCCGAACAGTGTGAAATATTTAAGCAGCGCAGCCCCTCCGGCTCACCAAAATGAAGACTGAGAGGTGACTTCATTACAGTAAATGAGCAGCTTCTCAGAAGGAAAATACCAGGTACTAAATGCTGTTTAAACTAGAGTGAAAAGGCAGAACATGAATTAATGCTGAAAGCTGAAGCCAAGTAAACATAAAATTAAGCACATTTTTTCTTTTCACCAGTGAGAATAATTAATCATCAGAACAAGGGGATGTGTACATTTGTGTGTTTCTTGTTTCTTCAAATCAAGAGGAGGGGCTTTTCTGGAAGACAAGCAGCGAGTGGCCAAATACACAGTATTGAACACTGTGTAGAAATCCCTAGGTGAAATGCTGGAGTAGGAAGGCCTCAGATTGGGGCCTCTGATTCTCTCTGACTATATAAAATTGCCATCTTCAGACACATTTCAGTGCTCCACAGTTGTATTTCAAACACAGCGCGTAGATTTAAGGTGAAGAGAAATGCTGCTCAGCACCACATGAGAGCTCAGAGCATTGAAATGAAAGCGGGCACGGCTCTGCCTCGCAGAGTGGGGAAGGCACACGCACAGCTGTACAGCCTCAGAAATTCCTGGTGATTCTGCAGAGGTCAGTCCTTCACTCAAAAATGTGTTTCTGATTACATTCTGCCCCCTTGCAGATAACAATGCAGTCAGTGACAAATCTAGGGGAAGAGAGGCTTTTGGAGCAGCTACCATGCATTTGCCTTCCACTGGGCTGACACAGCTCATCTGGTTTAACTTCTGCATGGCAGCCGGGCGCCAATCAAGCTGGTCGTGGCTTTCCTTGGAGAGGGCAGTTTTCCTCCGCCGGCGAAAGGATCCATTCTGCTCTCACTAATACAACAATTACTTACAATGAGTGATGTCTAGGTCAGACAGATAGGAGAATTCTCACAAATAAGCAATGCTTTTTCTCTGCAGCCAAATCACGTACTGTACTGAGCAGTACAAAATGAAATGGCTTTATCTCAGAGCTCTCCATCTGATACTTTATAAAGCATGCCTGGGCCCTCTTAAATGGGGCAGAAAAGCTTGGCAAAGACACTTATGAAATGCAGCTGGGCCCAGTGAGTCTTTCACCCTCTTTTCTGGGGGAAAACTCTTGTCCTGGACAGCTGTGGATGGAGGAATGGATGATCCAGCAATTAAGACCCTGGTTGAGGAACTGCATGACCTGGATTCAATAGGTCAAATCTGTCTGGCCCTGGGCCGGCTGCTGTGATTTGTTATGCCCCTGTTTTCCTGCTGAAAAACAGGGACAGCAGGATTAATTTGTCTGGCTGGGGGGATAGGTGATCCAGGGTGCTGGGTTATAAAACAGAAAAACTGAGGAGTTCTTAGAAAAGCCAAGCTGCGGCCTCTGCTGCAGAAGGCTTTTGAGAGTCCAGAATTCAGCTAACACGAGGAATCAGACCCATGACAAGAAAGGCTGGGAGGTCCCAGGCAGGGATCTCAACTGTGCCCTTCCAGCGGGCCCGCCTGCTCCTTGCCAGCACACTTGGGTGACGATTCCAAGTGACAAGGCTCAGATGCCAGGTTTGTGCCTTAGCCATTGGCTTCGCAAGAGTCAGCAGGACAGGAGCAGTGCCTTAGGGGCTCTCCATGGCTTGTGGCTGCAGGACACTTTGGCAAGCAGACTAGCTGCCAAGTTCAAGAGCTGCACTCCCTTCCTGCCCACTTCAAAATGTTTTAGTTTTGCACTGAGTCCAAAATGTAATACCCAAATACTCCACGGAGGAGCATTAGTATTCTTGCACTGCTCTTCTAGATCCTGATCAGCTCTCAGATATATCATTTCCACTTATAGCACTCATTCTCTTTAATATTTTTTCATTCACAACCAATTTTATCTGGAGTTTAGCCTCATAAAGTTGCCAGTTTTGTTCTAATTACAGGTGATTCTTAGCCAAAACCTCAGATACTATCATGTGTGAGTGGGTGGGAAAGTCAGCAGGGAGAGCAGCAAGCAGGCTGTCTGGCCTCAGCATCTCACCCAGGGCTGGCGTCTAACTCTTGCTCCCCACTGCCCTGAAAACGATGCTGCAGAGCCAAGCTCTCCGCTTGGTTTTGGGCCATGGTATGACCATTATATTTTTATGCCTGTAGCTTGCATCCCAGAAGGAGAGTTCTTTGAAAGTAAGCCCTTCAATAACCCAATATGAGTGCAGGGAGAAGTTAAACATAGGAGAGGCTGCTGAAGAAGAGAGACAGAGGGTCTCTTACAGAATGAGTAAACTGGGAGCTGCAGGCCACATGGGATCAGTTCCCACAAGATTTCCGCATCGATCAGCCTGAATTCCTTATGGGTATTCTCCATCTATTCCCAGCTGTCTCATTTCCTGGTGGATCTTAACTGGAGTTTTAAAATCTTTTTTTTTTATCTGCTGTACTTCTCTGCTTGAAGATCCTTCCCCACCTTTGGTCAGATTGCTGACAAAGCTCTCTGAGCCTTCACTTCCTAAGTGTTTTCCCTGGAAGAGGACAAAAGGTAGTTGAAAGCACCAGGGTGGCTGACACTGTTTTATTTTCAGCCTTCATCAGGGGAGCATGGAGAAGTGCACAGAGCGTGTCTGCAGTGGTGACTAATGATTATTAGACCCTTATTGCTGTCAGGTGAACTAGTAGCCGAGCCTCAGACATGTGGTCATTGTCAAGAGGAATTTTTGACTCCCCTCTTAGGAGCACCTCCTCCTCCCCTCCCCAGCCATTAATTACTTCCACCATCCTTCCAAACTGCCAAGGAGTGAGGAGCAGCAGAGCTGGAGATGAAAGGAAGCAGCGGCTGCCCTGGTTTCCAGGTCTTTCAAATAACCAGTCTGTAATAACTTCCACAGCCGAGGGAAATAGGCGAGCTGTGGGAGGAAGGTCAGCATTGAGGGGAGGAAGGCTCTCGCGTAGCAATGATGTAGTGGCTCCTAATGGAAGAAACCTGTGGAATTAATCAAGTGCTGTGCCTCATTTGTTAATGACAGCATGCCTGAAATGTGCACCAGCCTGCCTTGGTGGGTAGCTGGGAACCTGCAAGTCTGTCTGGGCTATCAGCATGGGCACTGAGGTCTCAGCATGATGAACAAGCGCAGTGGCAGTGGATGCTGAGAGTGACAAGGCACTGGGATGGGACACGGCTGTCCATGTGCCTCATCTCTCCAAGCTGGCTGTGAGGGAGCTTGGAGAGAGGCTGGTGCTGACCTCCCATGCTTGGCTTCCCGGCTGTCATGCGTGAAGTCGGTCACGCTCAGTTTCCCCCAGATTAGCACGGGGTATTGAGATGACATTGTTCTGGCTTGCTCGCTGCATAAAGCAGCAACTCTGTGGAACCAGTTAAGGCGGTTTGGGCCTAGCTTCCATCTTCTCACCCCCCCACATGCTCCAGAGGTTGGCCTTGATTTCATGGGCCAGAGATGAGCAAGAATCAAACTGGAATAATTGCTGCTAACACACAGAGCAAGTCCCCAGCCCCTCACCCCCAGGCTGCCTCCACAGGCTGAGCATGCAGAGCAAGGTGTGCTAGGAGAGCAGTTCTCTTCACATCCTGGAGAGGAGTGCTGGCAGGCAGAACCCACTGCAGCTTCTTGATTTATGGGAGAAATTGCTAACATGGTTTTGGGAAACATTTGTGTCTCCCAAACACTGTCTCTGCTTTGCACATAGATATGCACATCTGGGGGTAGCAAAGTCATTCAGAGCTCCTGAAGGTTCCTGGGCATTGGTGTCCCTGTAGAAGACCAGCAAAGTGGATGTGTTTGGGCTACCTGCCTCCTTGCACCCTGCACCTCTGCAAGTGAGTATCTGCCTAAAGCATTGCTGAGGTTGCTGCGGGGCAGCTCTGCTCCTGATGAAGGTGGGCAGAGAAACAGAGACTGGTCTTGGCATCCTGACTTGCTGGTCCTGTGCTCCGCTGTGCTCAGTGCTTCTTGGACAGAGATGAAGCTTTGTCCCTCCGTGTGTCTGTTGTAGTTAACATATTAGGCCTATGTGACTCCACAGAGAATTGCAGATATGACTGTATATGAAGTAATGAATCTTCTCAGATATTATAGTCTTTATTATGTATATAAAAATAACATACAGTCTTGTATGTTCATATTAGAAAGAAACATATGTGTCCTTTCCATAAGAAACATATGTGTCCTTTCTCCATAGGCTGGGCAGATTTCCGTTTGAAGAAATGACAGTCTAACCAAAATGCCAAGCCCCATATAGGATCACGTTACACCCAGGAGAAGGGCTGAATTTTCTGAACCTAAGGCTTTTTTTAAGTACCAGTCCCCTTCAAAGGAGTGCAGCTGCACACTGCCTGGTGGGGAAGCATCTTCAAAATATCTGTGAGGACACTGTCTGATCTTGGATTAGTCATTTACTGCCCCATCCATACCTCAATTTCTACACTGGTGAAATTGCAGTAATACCTATTGACCTTTCAGAAGATCTTCAAGATCCATTACAGAAAATACTTCAGGGCAAAATCACAGTGTAAAAGGGTAAATTTTTTTTGTACTTGTCAATAGTCCTGAATCCTTTTTAGGTAACTATATTAACTGGTGCACTGGATTATGAGCTTTGAGACATCAAATGGTTGGAAATTATTCCTCTGAAAGATCAGTGTACGTGGGGACTTTTCAGAAGCTGTAGTCAGAAGTGCCTTAGAGGTCTATTATTTGTGGCACAAACATTGCTATGTAATTGTAGCATACTTGAAAAGCTGAAAGTGAGATTCAGTGTCTTGGGTTCATATTTCCCAGCCACAAGAAATACCAAGGAGTAGATAAACATCCCGTCTGAGGAAGATGGGAGGTGCTGAGCTCTGAGCCCCATGAAAACTTGGCCTTTAAAAGCCAGCCAAATGCCTCACAGCATTCCTGTCGCTGCAGTGAAGCTTGACAGGGCTGTCTGGTCCTCTGGGAGCTGTGAGCCATGTGCTAGTGATGGGGCATCTTCAGTCACACACCGCCCCGAAACGGCAGCTCACAGGCTCAGAGCCAGGGCATCTGCAGGTGGACCAGGACACCTCCAGACTCATCCCTGGGCCCAGAAACAGGCCCTCATCAGCTCAGAACATTTCCTTTGGGAAGCGGCAAAGGTACCACGTACCTTTTAATGCGATGATCTCAAGCTATGCTTATGCTTTAGGCAGGTAACATTGAAATGTGAACAGATTCCCCCTTTGTGCAGCACACTGACTGATGAACCTGACACCCTGGGATTCCTTCATAATTAGCTGCTGTGTGGATGTGTGTCTCAGAGCGAGCCTTCATGCTGTTTTTTCTTTTTCAGCTCAGTGATAAATTAAAGTCTTTAGTACCATTAAAGTATTAAATTTTAGCTAAGTCCTTAATGAAGCCCTCCTTGCTTTAATTAAGGCATTAAAGTTTAATTAAAAGTTAACATATTGGCAAAATCTCCTTTCTCTTCTGCCGTAACTCCACTGGAGCAGGTTGTGTCCCCAGATGTCAGCTAATGCTATGAAATCAGGAGAACCTTTGACTGGTTTCCCATGTGTGTGAGGAGGCTGACACGCACGCTCGCACTTGTCAGTGGAGCCCTGAGACCCACTGGTGCATTCAGCGTAGCTTTTCACAGCACATCGAGACCAGTGCACTCCGCACCCTCCCATCTTCTTTCCTCTGGTCCATGAGGCAGAGCCCATCCAAGCCCCCACTCTGGGTAGCATTCCCCAAGGCACTGCAGGGAAAACCTGCGTACACAGCTTTGCCCACAGCCCTCTGGGGCAGTTGGGAAGCACACATCCACATTGCTGGTTCTTGTCTTTAGGTGTAGACTGGTCCCTGGATGGGTGAGTCAGATAAGCTTCCAAGAAAGATTTTCAATTCAAAAACTTTGTTCTTTTCAAAACCAATTTTATGCTATTTATCTGCGTGCACCTAAGAGCTTGGGTTTACTTGAGTCCCAGAACTAGTGGGCACAATTAAGTGCCATATTGTAAACCAGGCTTTTGGCTGTGACCAAGACCTATATGTGGAGCAGGGAAGGATGGGCTTTAAGCTGGCTCTGGGTGGCTTTGTGCAGCTCCTATGGAAGTGTGAGTGCGGGAGTCAAACTTGGAGGAAAATCCCACCCTTAGTGTAAAATTAAAACAAAAGCAAGAGAATTTTTAGCTGCAAATTTCCCCCACCCCCACCCCCAATTCTCAAAAGAGGCAAGTGTGTGAGAATCTGCCTTGTAAGAAGTCTACTACCTGTAAACTATAGCGAGTTACAGGAGCTGAGATTATCAGCCTGGGCTTGGTCAGCTCAATTCCAGACTCGTCCAGCAAGAAGCCCAGTGGGAGAATATGCTGGAGAATTTATCTGAGCAAACATATTGCACGTTCTCTCCTCAAGTTGCTGGTGCCTTCCTGAAATACAGCATGGGTTCCCTGACAATTCAGTGCACCCTGCCTTGGCTGTTTCAAGGGAAGATGAAAGCACTTCGGCATGGAAGGCAAAAGCACTGTCCTCCATTTAGTCATGTTTCACTTAAATCTTCCGTCAAAATCTGCATACTCTGACTTGTCAAAACCAGCTCATCCCAGCTGTCATTGTAAAAGCCCCTTTCCTTGAAGCAGAATAGAATTGGCAAGGAGAAAACCGCATTTTTAATAGGTTGCATTTCTCTAGCACTTCTCTTCCAGGGATCTTGAAGATGACCCCTTGCATGTCATGTATTATTACCTTGTTTGCAATTCAAGGAAACCAAAGTGCCTGAGTAGATCAGTCTATGGTGCTGAGGTGTACATCCAGCCAGTATGAGCAGCAAACATGCTCTCTCCTCAGCCACACAGTGGGCAATGACTGTGTGGTGTACACCCCCTGTGTAGAACAGAAGGCTGTCCCAGGGTCATCTGTGCTCTACAGCACTGACAGCTTCTTGAACTCACTGACACTACAGCATCTGCTTTGGACAGCAGACTTGAGCATCTTCCTGTCCTTGGCCTTTTGCCCAGCTTTGCTGTGCTGCTGCTGGGCTTTGGGTGCTCCTGCAGGCAGTGCGCACACTCACCCACTGCATTGCAAGGATTAACAGCTTTGGCCTTTTGAACTTCAGGATGCTGGGTCCAGCGCTGCTTACTTTTGTGCCTGGAGGATTACTCTGGGGACCGGTGGGGCTGGACAGGGAGAGAGAATCTGGCACACTGTTCAGTCACAGCTGCCAAGTTCTTCCTCAGCAGAGATACTGTGAAAATTGTAATGCTTTTTACATGATCTTCCTCTATAATTGCTTTAAAATTCTGACAGAAGTTAATTAAAGGTTGTGTTTGAACCAGTACAAGATGGCAAGGGACCCGAAACCAGATCTGCAGGAGTGGGAAAACCCCCGCTACTGGCAGCAGCTCTGCGCAAACGACCTTCCCGGCACCCCAAAGGACAGAGGAGGAGGTCAGCCCGTGTGTCCCATGAGCCGGGCAGCGTGTGCCCATGGGAGAGCCGTGGGCACGGCGGGAGGAAAGGGGAAGCGCTGTGCCGCGCGTTTGCCCGTACCGTACTGTGCCGGGCCGTCCCGCGCTGTCCCCACTAGATGTCTCCTCGCGCTGCTCAACAGCCATGGCAGTGGCGCCTGGTGGGGACAAAGCTGGAGCGGTGCGGGAGGCTGCTGGCTACGCACAGTGACTTCGTGTAGAACGGGCAGGACAAGGCGGTGTCGTCTGAAATAGTTCCTGTACGTTTAGGTTGGTAGGAGTGAAGCTGAGCCCACCTTCTGTCTTCATACCAGACCTCTCAGCAACGGGAAGTGAGTTTCTTTCTTTCCTAAATAAACTGGAATTCATACAGAAATATATTTAAGTGCTGGTAGCACGCCTGGGAACCTAGTGATGGAAAGCAAATGAGAAAACAAGCAGCCAACAGCATTTGGAGAAAGAAATTAAACCACAAGACCCAGTGACTGATGACCAGTAATAACCAGCCCAGCATTTTGTGTTTAGCCTGCATCCACCTCTGTGCATCCTGTGTTGGTAAAAATGTCTCTGGCTTATAAGAGAGTGGTGGCCAGAGCCACAGCAAGAAGGAATTTCATAGGTCTCAACTCTCTGGGGAGAGAAGAGGGGCTGCATGAATGAGAAGATGGCAGCAGCATCCTGGGCAGTTGCGGACAGATGGTCAGTCTGCATTGGAGGCAGTTGCACTGGTTGTCACTGTGGGATCCCAGCAGGGCCAGGGGAGATGATGAGATGTGAAGTGCTGCTGTTCTGGACTGTGCAAATACACACCAAAGTAGAAGACAACACAACACACAGGATTGTGCATTCAGCCCTAAAAAATCTTGGCAACTACTCTGGAGAAAAGCTTAACGCTCCGACACTCTCACTTAAGCTTGATTAGAAATAATGATATCCTCCTATAGCAGCTGAACTCGTGCATGTGAGGCTGCCTTAGACTGCACCATCTTTATTAGTGCTGGTAACTGCTGGGAATCTGGTTTCTGCCATAACCTGGGAGCACCTCTCACAAGTTGTTAAGTGTGTCACTTCTGAAAGGCTCTCACCTCCCTGTAGTTTGTCATGCCTCAGGCAGAGTGTGTCCCAGGGCCTCGAGTAACCCTCCAGGTGTGTCCCAGGTTGGAAAAGGACCACACTCTGCAAACACATGCTTGTCGTCCTGAGGTATCTGGGCACTCAGAACAACTGAGAAGAAACCTGCACTTCTCTGCTCCCTCTTCGCACGTGATACATGTGATGATAGGAATTGGGAAACTTGCCAGGGTATGAAAACACCTCATCCTTAAGGAAATAAGTCTCTGCGGGGAGCCATTCCTGAGGAGTGGGCAAGACAGCTTGGGAAGTGAGTCCAGGAATGCAGGACGCCTGCTTGCCAAGGAAGCACACGTCTGCCGGCTGAAAAGGGAGGAATTACTGGAATGTTTGGGGGATCCAAGCTATGTCATTGTGAGATAGGAACCAACAGGATTAGGAATAAACCCTTAATGGAGAAAGGTTACAAACTACTCCCCATTCAGTGATCATGGGAACTTGGCAGGCTCTGGAGGGGAAGAGCCAAGATTTACAAGTGATCTGGGGCAGTTCGGTATGTGGGCACTCAGCAGAGAGGCTGTTCTAAAGGCCTGAGTGGTGTGGTGGACCTCATTAAATCACACCTGATGTTAGCCTTTCTGCCCTGGCTCACTGGAGCAGCCCTCCCAGGTAGAGGGGCTTTCATGCCTGGGCTGAGGTGCTGGATGATGGACAGCACAGAGGCCTTTTTCTGATGGTTTAGCTACATTTAAAATAAGTCTTTTGCCAGCATTTGTGAGACCTGATTTTTATTTTTTTTTTCCCTACGTTCAAACCCAGTTCCTTGGTGCTATTGTGATGTCCCATGGTAGGCAAAGTCTGGGGCACCACATCACAGCAGCTTTTGGGAAACATTTCCAGCTCCATAGCTAAAAGAAAGGTCACAGTGTCTGTGATAACATCCCCACTGCATGACACTGTTTCAGCACTGGCTGTTCAGCAGTTCCTAGCCTTGAGACAGTACGGGTGCTAAAGGATTCAAAAGAGGATCAGAGGTATCTTTGGCTCCCCAAAACACCCAGAACCCAAGTATATTAACTGACAGGACAAGGGTTAACGGGTTCAAACTTAAACAGGGGAAGTTTAGATTGGATATAAGGAAGAAATTCTTTACTGTTAGGGTGGTGAGGC
>JAVHNF010060976.1:5267-22119 GCA_034783455.1 Micropsitta finschii | reverse complement strand
TCATTGTTATTTTCCCACACCATCTCTGAATAACAGAACTATTTACAAACATGTAGGTTGCCTGTTTCCTGAATCACCTGAAAGTTTTAAACTAGGTGGGCCCCAAACTTTGCAATGGATTCTGAGGTTTGGTATTCTTCTGCTGCAAAACACTTAGATGTGCTTACATATATTCTGGAAGCAACAAAACATCGATTTTATTTAGATCCTCTTTTTACAATGTCTTGTACCATATTCTTTTAATTAAAGAAAACAGGGATTTAAACCTATGTATTCTGAGTATATGGTAAGTGGTAGTATTTTTGCCAAGCAGCAAAATGAAGGATTTTCTTTCTTAAGAATAGGAAACTCATCTTCTTGAATAAAAAAACAAGTAATACAGATACAAATTTGTCTTCAAAGGACTGTAAAATATCACTCTTGGGCAGAAGTTGTTAGGCTCAGAATATTTCTCTTTGTCACACAACCAAAAGCAGAGGTAAACAATAACATCCAAATCCTCATAAATGCTATTTTTTCCAACAATTTGTAATGCCTTCTTTGAACCTTTCCATGAACTTCTCAAGATACCAGTTTCTATAGGGTTTTTTAAATAAAAAAGAGAGGGGGATTACTTGTCTCTCAAAAAGAAGTGTCTCTTCAGATGCCTCTCCCCTCTCACCAGTAGGCTGCATCTGGAAAACACCAAACTGGCTGTGACTTTATTATCCTGCTTGCAATATGACCCAAGCACAGACCTGCTGAGCTAACAGCATTCAGATGGGTTTCTTACGAGATCCACTCCCAGCACGCACAATGGTTCATGCTATGGAGCCATCCAGTAGCATACTATTCAGAGAAGTAATCAAAGATGTGTGAAGAGTTGCAGAAGGCTCTGTCAGCCCCAAGTGATCAAACAACAAGTTAGAAGCATGTTATTAAATGCAAAGCAATATGTGGGAGTAAAAGGAGGAGACCTAACTCTACAGACACAGCACTGTGCTATATTTAAGGCTCATTGTCAATAGCACTGAGAAACAAGCAGCCCAGGAAGGGCAGCAGTCGGAAAGACAAAATGAGTTTCATTGCTGTGGGTGTCTGAAAGGTCTTCTACAGGAGAAACCTCTATATGTACACAACTGACCTCTGCTTGAGGGAGAACTGACTTCTGGATTATCTCAAGGTTCACTGATGCTTGGAGTCTGAGACTTTTCATGCTGAAGTACATGTTTTTCTGCCTGGATTAAGGTAGGCCAAAGGCCAAGATGTTTGGAGATCTGGACCACACTGCATACAAGCAGAGACTGAAGGAACTGGGTTTGTTCAGCACAAATAGAAAAGGTTAATGGGGAGACATATTTGCATTCATTCTGCTGCTGCCCGAAGGGGGTTAGAGAAGACACAAGTCAGAGGTGCACAGGAAAAGAGCAGGAGGCAATACTCTCAACCTAAAACCAAGGAAATTCTCACAAGACAAAGGGAAATTCACTCTGGGAGTGGCACAGCACCAAATTAAGTGCCCAGATTGGCTGGGTAATTTGTATCCTTGGAGACTTTCCAAACTTGTCTGGGACAGGACCCTGAGCAACACCTAAATTTGAGCTTTAAGCAAATGATATACAAGATCATCTTCAGGAACCTCTTCCAAGCTAAATTATGTTATGATAAAGGGAGCAACTCCATGTGCTGGAAGGTCTGGTACACACTACACTTTGCACAGACCATACAGCTGAAAGAGCTATGACTCATAGTTGGCCATTTTCTTGGCTATCTTCAACACCAGTCTGAAAATGAAGACAACCAAAAGCAAGACTATTGTGGTTTTACAGTAAAAAACAAACCCGACTATTTAAATAGATCAATCAGACAGTAAATGTCAACACCAGGAGAGCTGATTTCAAGCACAAATGGGCCTTGATTTTCACTTATTTGGAACACAAGTACTCTTAACAAGTTTTATTATAACAGTCATAAAAATCAGTGCCTGAGAATAGGCCTCAGTCTAAGCAAAAGTCATAGTAACTAGAGAAGACATAGCTCAGATTTATAGCAGTCAGGGCAGTAGAAGATCTTCCAAACTGCTAAAATCTCATGAAAAACTCTATCTACAGAATTCATGTTTCTTGTATACCCCACTCATACTTATTAGTACTTATTAAATTTTAAGTCCTAATTTGTTTGCCATCACTTGTATTCCTACCCTCTGCAGTTCTTTATGGGAATTATCATAGCAGTTTTGACTGCTCCATAGGTAATTAATGAGAATAGGCTCTCTCCTTGTGACCACATAAGACATACTTAATGTCAGCATGTGGCAAACAGAGCTATGCTTAGTACAATTAGCTTTGACAATGGAGTGTAAGGAAACAACTACGTATTTCAGTTCCTAGAGCTGGAGTACTTGAGGGGAGGTTTGGGGGAGGGCACACATTAGCTTTCAGAAAAATAATTTCTAACCTGGGGTTTTAAAAGAAAGAAAACCAAAGAGATTTCTGCTGCTTCAAACATTCGTAAAACCTTCTAAAAATTCAAGTTGGAAAAATCTCTAAATAAAAGCATGCCCTTCAGCCACTTCTTCACAGTCCCCTGACTTAGGGGCTAGTGCCTTACAAGGGTGGCTCGCATGGCTTACAGTGCCTGGTAGGCTGGGAGAAGAGGCCACGGCTGATGGTTCTCGCAGCACACTTGGGAAGGGGTCTGCGTGCCTCGTGAACATGTGTACAGGGTTGGCATAGGGACTCTCCAGGGTATAGCAGTGGGTGGGAGTATAGGTGCATTTTTGCAGCTCCCTCTGCTACTGTTTATTCAGCTAACACAGTTGCTTTCATTCAAGAGCTAAATCACAAGGGGATAATTTGCAAATAGCAACTGTATGTTAAATACTAATTTGTATGTACGTGTTTGGGTTGCTTTCCAAAGTCCATTTATCATCCCAGTCCCTCTGCATCTGCAGCTACAAGGCTTTCTGCCAACTCAGCAGAATGGGAACTCCAGCTAACCCTGCTCGCACTTGTCTTGCTCCCAGCATCTCCGGATGAGAACTGGATGTGGCTGGGTCTGCCATGTGATGAGCCATACCAGTGTTGGGAGCATGTTAGGGTTTTTATCCAACGGAAAATGTGAAATCTGTAGTTTATCCAGGCCTGCTGGAGTCTGTACCCACCTCCTGTTGTCACTATTCTAAAGCTGGAAAAATAACATAGAAAATTTAGCTGTTAGAAACAATGAATTTCTCAGGACCCCTCAACTTGCTACAAATTCTGGATGTACAGAGAAGGCTGCTGTGAGACCCTCAGCCTGTGCCAGTGCATCAGCTTGTGGCTTTTCAGTTCTGCTTCCTTTCAGTGGAACTCCCACAATAAGCACAATTCCACGTCATGTGCAGCACAAGCCCAGGGCCAGCCACTTGCCCTGAGAATTTAGGTGCTAAATTATATCTGGACCAATATCTAATCTGGGCAGGTCTAAACCTAACCATGAGAAACAACAGCCCAGCTATAAAACTGGTGGAAGCAAATTTACTACTATTTCCTACAAACCAGTTAGGATCAAATCAAAACAGTCCATGCTGCCTGTGGGCATGCAGGTGGTGAAATTGCTGGCACCACCAGTTGCACAAAGCAGATCAATACAGCTGAGCCCAGAGCCCGTTTTCTGGGCAGACTGGCATTGTGTGTGAACTGGAATTTCCTGTAAACCAAGTGCCCCTGCAATAGAAAGAAATGTCCAGGAAACAGCTGCGCACATGCAAAGCACTTTTACTACTTGCCTGATGTTTTCCTCAGCATCACGTTTTCATAATTTTTTTTTTAAATGCTTAAATCCTGTGCAAACAACCTTTTTCTCACCAGCTTCCTGTATGACACTGGCCAAGAGAAACAGCTTCGTTTGGGGTGATCCATTTAAGCCACACACCATATTGTCTGGGAATATGGGGACCAGGGATTATTCAGTGGAGGTTGAAAAATGTTAGAATTTTATCAGCCACAGAGTAAACAGATAAAGCGGAAACCACTTTATATTTTTCTGAAATGTTAATAATGGGCTGATAATCTCCAAAGTTTACATACTTCCTGTGATTCAAAAGGGACTGCATGTATTCAGCATTCACAGTGCAGGCCTGGCACAAGTTACACACCCTCTCCAAGAAAGGATTTCACTTGGTCTGAATGGGAACATGGCACAGAAACCAAAAAGCTCCTTTACAGTTTCTTAATGGAAATTGGAGAGCCACAGGGAAGAGCAGACAAGGTGACTGGCAACCCTGGATGCCTACCTCAATCCTGACCCACACATCTCCTTATACCTGGGACCCAGCAGCACTAGTTTGAATCCTAGAAAGACCTGCAAGTGGCTTGACACCTGTGTAAAGATTAATTGTCTTTAATTGTTGAATTGTGGAAGGACTTGAAGATCATGAGTTAATCAGGATTCACAGTAAGGCCCATGTAAAGGGCATCCCACCACACATCTGCTGCAGGGCATTTTGTGTCTTCCTCCTTGGTGTTAGGTCACTTCAGGACCTTACTTCAAAGTCCCTGTGCACTGCTGAGCTGGAGCCAACAGACCAGTTTGGTGATGACTGTTGTTTACAACCCCCACTTGGCCCAAGCAGGGAGAATAGTCCCTACCCATGTGAGAAGGCAGAAAATGCACAGATACCATCACGTGAACCTGGATAGCAGTTGCATGGGGAGGACAAAACTTCAGGTCATCTTTGTCTTGTGCATAATGATGCTTGGTCTCCAGTTCCAACATTCTAGCTCCTTAGACTTTTCCCAAACCTCAGTTATTGTAAGCCAGTGTAGCTTTTCGATATATCTCTTCAAGAGGCTTATGTTGGTGCTTATCAGCCACAGGCTGATCTATGTGCAGAAATGTAATATGTGATCCTCCATATCAAGAATTATTTCCATTTTAGATTACATCAAGTCTCTGCAAACTTATTCCGCTCTTATATCCAGACTGACTGTATTGAAATCAAAACCAAATTCTTATATTTGGTCTGGATATATAATTTCTCTGGCTTTGTATCTGGGATCCCTGATGCTTTTCTGGCAGAAGTTGAAAGCTCCTGCCATTTACAGACCTGTGCAAAACCTGACAGATATAAAATTCCTTTCCTGTGCCAACTTAATGCCATTTTTCTTTTGCAATCAAGGATCTAAACACACACACACATATTTTCTATATCTACTGCCAAGGCCTTGGGGGTGTTGCAGTCTCCCCTTTCTCCTAGGTTTCACTGAGATTCGGCATTTTTTGACAAAGGGTAATGTCATACTGAAAGACTAGAGCCTGAGCAGAACAAACCCTGCAGCCCTAACTGGCAGTACAAGCTGACCTTTCTTTCAGGTTAGACTTTTCCTCAGGTCTCTGCATGCACATCCCTGTATCTTTGTTCAGGATGTACCCATTGCCAAGTGCAACAGATAATAACTACTCTTCGCTGTATTTGATGGCTCTTCCTCCAAATCAGAACTAGATATCCCTCTTCTACTTTAAACAACAGAAACACAGGAAGCTTCCCCTAACTTGTTGGTATATATGAAACAAATAATACACATTGGAGGTCACAGTCACCACATTTTGTTTTGTTCTCCAAAATTAAATATAACTCACATGTAAAACTTATGGATTTTTTCTATGTCCTAATTAAACCCCAGTATTTTCCCAATGTCATTTAGGTTTTATTATGCAGCAAGTACATATCATCAGCAGCAATTTAAATGAAGTTTAAAAAATATGGGCATTTTTTATATCACTCACTGAAACTTCATTTGTAACCAGTGTATAATAGGTCTCATAAGCAAAAGTCTTTTGAGTATTATCTTTTTGATATCACTGCTTTCTAAATGCAAGTTGCATATGAACAGAAAGGTCAGAAGCCCCAGATCTCCACTGCTTCTTTGTTGTCGATGGATGGAGAGATCCCTGCAGCAACACTCAGTTACATGGTTTGATTGGAAAAACCCTCAGGAGATGTGCAGCCTGCAAGCTTCATGTACATTGAAACAGGGCAGGGCAGACACATAAGCTGATGTTAATGGTCAGAGCTCCTCTGTATTGGCCTCCAGCATCTAATCTTGGAAGTCTTTGCATTACATCAGTTTGACCCTGCAGATACCACCCACCTGAAAGTAGGGGAGCTGTATCTATGAGTGGGAGGTGCTGTATTCTTCCACATGCAACCCAGCAAGCTTCAGATTCCTGCATGTCTCTGGTCCTTGTTGCCTGCCCTCAGCTCTGGTCTGGCCTGCCCAAAGCACTAGCATCACAAAGGGAACTCCTCCAAGAAGACGTGAGGCTACCCATAAGCCCTGGAGAGAAGGAAAGGTAGTTGAAAACACAACAGCTCTGCTGCAGCATTGTCCTCAGGCAGCAATTCCAGGGAGCTGTGCACACACAGAGGATGCCTGATGAGATTCCCAGAAGTTCTGGCTGCCACTCTTGCCCAGTTTCAAGTAAACAGTTTGGTACCACTTCCCTTCTCAATTCCTGTTTCCCTTTGCAGGCATATGGCAAAACAAACTTGCATTCCCGAGTCAAATGGGCAAAACCAGTCAAATTGGTTGTGCATTAAAATACTGTTTTCTATTCTTTACCCCATGTTGGTTTTTTTTTGCTTTTTTACTTTTCCCTTTGCATGTGTGTTGCTGTTTCCACAGCAATGACTAAACGTTGACATACAAGACAAGCAAGAACTGAAACAGAGGGCTCTCCAGTGGCAGGGCTTGCTGCTCTGCCCCAAATCGCTGGTGAGCGAAAGGAGAGCACCTTTCACCAGACACCCCTGCTTGAGGCAGCAGGACTGCCCAGGCTGTCAATGAACAACATTCCAATCTGGCTGCTGGCAGCACTGGATGTGCTATCACTGTGAATTTAATGCTTAGGATGCTATTGAGATAAACTGATCACCAGGGAAAAGCCTCTTCCCCTTTATCCCTAAGAATCCATGTAAATAGTGTGAATTTACAGTATTTGCCACAGTCTCCATTCATCCGCTTTCCTGCATTCCCCAGCAGGTCTTTTCATTGAGTTACTTTTTGGAAATGTAAAGCTCAGCTGAGATGCAACATCTGTTTTATACAAGATCTTGACTATTGCACAGTGCTACAGCTGGGCTGGGGGCTGAGAGGGTTAAATGACTTGCTCAGGTTCAAAATATCGGGCAGGGGCTTAGGTGGGATTAGAGCCCAGGATGCTCACAGTTTAGTCCTTGCCTTTCTCTAACTGTTTCTCAGCCACATGGCCTCTGGGTGCAAGGAGATATTGTTCATGACATCAGGGTGTGTAATTCTGTAGCTGCACGCACCAGCAAATGATTTGCCTAGAAAGAAATGTAATCGATCTCCAGTTAAAATTCAGCTCCGTGTTACCCTTGGCATAGGATTCGTTAGAGTTTAGGATCACTGTGATGAGAACAGCTCAGGGAACAGGAGATCCATTTCATGAAGGATGTCAGGTTTTAAAACTTGTTTTCACTCCCAAGTGCAAATGAGCACAGAAAATGTTGCAGGCTTCCTCACAGTCTGTTCTCAGCTTCTCCTCAATGAACTGCACAGATTAATTTCCCTAAGCCTTTCATTAACTGGCAGAGTTTTCAGACTTGTCTCATTTAGATATACATTTTTGAGTGCATCCCCATTTTTTCCACATCCCTTTGAAGGCTAGATCCAGGAGCAGGACAGAATATTCTTGCAGTGGTCTCCCTAATTCCTCAGGCAACAATAATATCATTTTCATCTCTCCCTGATAGTGTCTTGAGTTCAAATGCTTTTAGCCATAGTTTTGTGCTGATGTTCATGTGCTCCCCAGGTCTCTTCTAATGCTTTTAGGGCCTCACATCTTAGAAATGAGACCTCCATTTTTTACGCTGTCTGTTTGGTCAGATTCAAGTGGATATTGTTCAAATGAGCCAGAGCTTCACAGCAGTCCATAGAGTTGCTCTTCATCCTTGTTGCCAGCTACCACATTCACTTCTTGAGCTAGTTCTAGGTGCTATCCCTACTTAAATTTGCATTTGGTTCAATATCCTTAAGAAAAATTATTCGGTCTAGAGCAGTGCCCACTAGGACAATACCAGGAACAGCCCCATTTCATCCCAGTTCCTCATTTACATCTATTTTGTGTTCTATCAGTTCCCAAATTGTAATCAACTTAAGAAATAAAGTAAAGTGCATACTATTTTTATCAGAATATCTTGAAGACAGTCTTGTGCCTTACAAAAAACTCTCTGTATTGTATCAACTCAAGCACATTTATTAATGAAGCTTGTAATTCCATCAAAAAAACCCCAGTATAACGTTAGTTTGGCAAAACCTGTTTTCCACAGAACCATGTTGACTGGCATGAAATATGCTGACTTTAAATTCTTCAGTGATTGTATCCAGTGTCAGCTACAACTGAACCCATAATCAATATCAGATTAACTGACTTAATACCACCTGGGCTTTCCCGTTTACCCCTGTTCAAATGTTGGCGCAATTTGCAATTCTTTTCAGTCTCGTGGGATTTCCCTCATGTTAAAATTTCCTTAAACCCAACAGTAACAGGCCATACCGCTCCCCCTGCTGCTGGCCTGAAAGCACTTGACTGCTTCCTGTTGAAGGTTCTCCCCAGTTCCTGATGGAGCAGAGGATGTCATCACTGAAAGATACAAATACAGCACTTTTCTTTCTTTTCAAATTCTGAACAGAAATAGGTATTTATAAGTGCTTCCTGAACTAAGGAACTGGTCATACATGGCTATAATGGGGTCTGTTACTTCTGGATAGGTTTCTTAGTTTTCCATTTCTATTCTTACTTTGAAAGGCAGTTTCTATTTTCCTTCTCACCCAGGGTAAGAGTGGTTATGTTAATAACCCCAGATAACTTCACTCTTCTGCTCCATTAAACTGAAGGGGCTTACTTTCCATTGCAGTTTGGCCTTGAACAGCTTTGATTACGTATATGTTTAAGTGCTTAATTAAGATCTGAACATTCTCTTAAAGCAACACACCACCAACTATTGAGCTCTCATGCAGAACGAGTGAGTCTTTTATGCAGAATTTAATATCCAGTGTCCGTGCACAGTGTGACATATTACTTGATCTCCAGTGTACAAACTTCATCCCTGGGCTTTCAGAAAGCCAGGACTCCATGCTTCAGTTGCCTTTGTTGAAATAGATCCTACTTAATCTAGTAAATACTTAATTTATATTACCACTTTGAACTCTTCATTTCAGGTACAGATGCTTGTGAGTAAATATTTTGTCTTCCTGCCAGATCTGTGGGTTTAGACAAGTATGGAGGGCTGTAAATAGGATCTGACTGACTCACAAAAAGATTCATTTTCATCTGATAACTAACATAGAAGCTCAGTATTTAAAATTGGGATCTGTTGAGTGCAGAGAGTAGTTTTCTGTAACAGTAAGTTTCAGGTTTGCCAAGCCAAGGAATCTATCTCAAGCTTATGTCATCTGTCTGGTCATATTCTTCACTGAAAATGGCATGATTCTCCTCTGTCAGCTCATGCCGTGGCATAGACATGCACAGAGACTCTGAGCAATGCTCACCAAAGTGAGTGGAGTGAGTTATGGCTCGATGTCACTTTATGATGAACACTGCATTAGGTGGTGCCTGTTGAAATCTTACCCAGGCTTTGCATAAGTGCAAGCCCTTTTCTTAATCTGTTCCTAAGCAGAACCTTTGCCACTCACTGATATTACCCAGACAAATCTCTGACTATGGGTTATTTGCAAATGTAGGGTGTGATTTGCCACCTTAGGCCCATATAAGTGTTTTGTTCTGCTTGGCCAGTGGCATTGTTTCAAAAGGGAGCATATCCAGAATTGTGTCCTAATAAAAGTAATTGATAATTGTATGTGTAAAGTTCATGAATTTCCTGACACTTGCCAGTGTTTTCACGTTAAGCCAAGGGCTGTCCAAGTTCTTGTAAGTAATAAATCACATGCCTCACCCTTCACACAACAGCAGAGCCAAGTTTATTGAATAAAACATTCACACGGTGCCTATTCATCTCCTTGTGGTTAGGACCCATTCAGGTGAGCACAGGCATCCGGTTAGTAGCTAGCATGCCGTTTGCTGGCTCAGGTGGAGGCAACCTGGGGTTCCCACTTATCAAACCATCTGATGCCCAAGTGGCCATGGTTTCCTTGATGCCTTTGACAGTGGGTATTCACAGGGCAGAAAGAAGCCAGCAGCTAACCTAAAGCTGCTTACTATACCTGCCAGAGGTGGATTTAGTCCGTTCCTCTGCTTGTAAAGATGCTATCACCAAACTGTTCATCTTGGGCTGTAAGTTCTCTACTCCTTTGTGCAACTGTATTCAAAGCAAGCAAACTGCCTTCTGCATCCTATAAAGCGAACTGTTGCAATAAAGGTTTAACAAGAATATTATTGTCATTGGCCAGAAAGAAAGACGCTGTCTAAATGACTGTTTTCCTTGAGTATTTTAACAGAAGTTTTAGTTCAGCATGAAGAGCAGCTTTGCCTCCTTTTATAAGAATTGGCAGGAAGAGGTAGTATTTTAGCTGACGCGTAATCTATCTTGACTCTATTGCTTTTTTATTGTTTGTCAGAAAGGCCCTGGGGGTAAACATTATTTCTTTGTCTGTTTGGGCCCTGGCTTTGTGCCAAGGACACATTTCTCACACCAAGCATGTTTCTGCGTACCAGTGGGGGATAGACTGGGTGAGGACAAATTACCAGCTCTGCACACAGGCCTCTCAGGTGCCATTTACACATCTGTGGAGAGGTCATGGAAGTCAGAGAGTGTGAGAGGGAACAGGCTGCACAGAGCTTCCCGAGCTCCCCTGGAAGTTGTCAGCTGGCAATTTCATTGCAGCATCTCACACCTTGCTTCCAACACTTGTGGCTGAATTGCTGCAAACCACCAAGCCAGCACTTAGGGAGGCCAGTGAGCCAGACAGATGCTTTTGTTTTGTGTATAGATGAGCCCAGGCAATGACTTAGCAATGATTTGATGGTTCAGTTGAAACAAATTCTCTCACTTGATCTCTTGCATCATTTGATAAAGAAAGAGCTGACTTACATTCTTAGCAAAGCTGCAGTTTGGAGAGCTCATTTCCCTGGGTGCTGGCTCTGGAGTCAGTTTTCCTGGGATGGCAAACACACAGCAATTGCCTAACACATTTGTTATCATCTGCACCTAATAAAAGCCTACAATTTTATGCCCTCCTCTGTCCCATCATCTCTCTATCACCTCCTCTGTAAGTCTGTGCTTTTCTGGCATCTTTGGTAGTTGGGGCTTGTATGGGCAGTCCACTCTTAAACTGAACTGAACATCCCCAGGGCAGAAGGTTTCCTATTCAGGAGATTACAACATCTCTACTGCTAAAATCCAGCCCAGTTCTCATCTTTTGTTGGTCCTATCACTGAGGTGGAGACTGTTTAGACTATTTTGACCAATGTAAATACTTCTCCCCAAAGTGGCAAAAACAGTTGTTCTCACTCTTCACTTTAAGTTGGTTTCTAGACCATGTTTGGTTTATAACTATTGCCAAAACCAGGTTAGTTCCTGAAGTCATCCAACTGGACTCATTGGTAGTAAAGCTCTTATGCTTGGTCTCAGCATCTGCTGTGTACAGCACAGTATTCTGCAGATGCAGGCAGAAATCCCAAAGAACAAATCCCCAGGAAGCTGTCAACCACCCAACCCCGGGTGCCACAGTCCAGCCAGCTGCCCCCTCTCTCTGCTGCTTTTAGAAAGGCTTTATCTTTTGTCTGGCACCTTTCTGTCTTTCACCAAAAGGACTGCAGGTCTCATCTGGGTGTATCCAGCTTTCCAATTCTCCAATTCAGCTCTCAAAGTTCTTCTAGTCTGGCAATACAGAGAGATCCTATAATGGTCCTGTTCAGCAAAGGGGTCCAACAGCCCCAGCTGGGTCCTGCTGGTTGGGTAGGCAAGAGAAGGTTGCTCTATACCTCCTCTGACCTACCTCTGAGATGCGCAAGATCTGTGTGTTCAAAGAGCTGACAGAGCATTCCCTAAGAAAACCAGAGGAGGAAAGAGCCCATCTGTTTGTGTATGATTAGTATTCCTTCACCAAATAAAACCCTGTTTTAAAACCAGCCGTTGATCGTGAATTGCTAAAAGCACTGGGCACCTATCCTGGGATACTCTGTGAGCGACTGCTGTAAAAGTTATTGGTCCTGGGTATGGGATAGTGTCCCCTGGCTTGCTTGGATGCAGAATTAAATTGCTCTTTCATATCAAACACCTTCTCAAATCCCACTACTTAAGATGGCTGAGGGGCAAAGTGTAGAAGAGAACACCAAGCTCCTTTGGAAATGGCTCAACCTTTTTTTCACCCTAAGAGTTGATCGCTCCTGTGGGTGGCAGATAAACTGAACCTTCTTTTCAAACACGACGACAGAAGGCTCTGGGATATATTCCATCAAACATCATCACCTGAAAAACCCTATATAAACTCACAAGAGTCTCAGTCAAGTAAGACATTTCCAGCATCCTTCTTAATATCTGTTTAGTACCAAGAAGTGTTAGGGGATAAAAAAAAATGCTTCAGTTACTATGAAGCTCACATCCCAGGCACGGATATTCTTCATTATTTCCATTCACACAGATTTTTTCAAACAGAGTCATCTAGGGAAATGCCTGTCTTTTTGCAATAGAAATGGAGCAGGCATCTTATTAGAATGAAGGTGAAGAAACAGGCATGTCTGTTGTGCAGAACAGAAACAGTCATCCTTCAGAACTGGACTCAGTTCCTGGTAGTGCCACAGACCTCCCAAGTCCACAGACACCCCACCCTATCCTTGTGTGTGTATGTGGTGGCTATTGCAGGTCACTGAGGAAGGGAGCTTACATAGCCTGCATATATGTAATATTTGCTCAGATCCATCTATAATCTAGTTAGAGGTCTTTATCTGATAGGAATCCTGTGCTTTACTACACCTTATAGTACTAAGCTAGCCTCAGAGCAGTCCCACTTTACAAGCTAGCAGTGCTCTGTTGAACACTAGATTATGCATTCCTCATTGAAAGCAGGCAGTGATGAGAGTTAGCAGGAAATGGGCCTTTAGATCAGGGGTTTCCTTACATTTCTTTTACTACATCCATTAAGCTTGCTTCCCCCACATCTGGCATGTTGGGGCCTTCTAATCCTTAAATCAGCTATAACAGAATGGAAAAGGAATTGAAATACAAAGGAGAATATGCTCAGAGCTCCTCCTTTTGTAAGGGTAAAAGCAAGGAGAGTGAAGCAGGAGCAGACTAATATATTTGTTCTTTCAGGGATGGGTGCAAGTACTGGGCTGTTGTTTTTGTTGAAAGCTCTGGGGGCAAAGGGGGTTTTGTCAATGTTTTACAAGTCTCTGGATGACAGTTTGAAACTGCAGCAAGAAATGTGATTCCTGGCTTAGCAGACAGGTTCTGCAAGTCAAGCTTTCTGTTTATTTTAATATTTCAGGGATCCTTCAGTGTGTGTCACATGGACAAAAAGGAAGGGGGATACTCCTCCTCCTGCATGAACAGGGACACAGAATTGTCTTAAAGGTGCCAAATTCCTGCACACCAATATGCACTGTCCTGTCCCCAGTCAGACTATCTCAGCGGGGAATTCCTGCTGGGCCCACTCAGATCCATGTATACATCTGGCTCTAGTCTTGTACTAACACCATGAGGACGCTCAAGCTAAATAGTAAGCTGAAACTAAAGGACATCCAGCTGATGAGTTCTAATCATTTTCCAAGAGAAGAGAGAGAAACCCCTTATCCAGGATATTTAAAACTCTGCAGGCACCAATTGCACATAGACTGTAAGGAAGGGTTCTGTTCTAGGAGGCTTGAGGGAACACACATGGAGTCTTCTCCATCTCTAATGCAGGTGATCTCCTGAATCAACTACGTAAAGACTCCAGACCCAACTGTAAGAAAAAAATAACTTCTGGCTCTAATTAGTTCCATCTGGTTCTAATGGCTGTAACTTGCAACTGCTGCAAAGACCACAGAGGGTGACTTGGTCTGCAGTACAGAAGAGTGTGTCATCCTGGGGACATGGTACGTAGCTGCGGTCAGCGCACCTTTGCAGTTCTCACATGCATGTTTTCTGGAGATGCTTATGAAGGCTGTGATCAGATGACTGCTACATAGGAGGCCGTATAAGCTATATTGGCCAAGCTTTTGCTGTCCGGATCCTTGAAAGGTTTTAACAGCTGGGAAGGTTTTTGCTAGGGATTCCACCATTTTGATTGTGCTTTCTAAATATTTATGGTTAATTGACTGATGAACTTCTGAAATCCCTTGGTTTTCAAATAGCTTTCAGGAGTACAAATGACAACTGGGCAGTCAGCTTTGAGTCTGTATGGCCATCAGAAGTGACAGAGTATATGTCCTGAGGAACTGAAAGTGCATGTTCTGAGGAACTGGTTGATGTTTGCAAAGAGCGTTTTCCCCAGCTCTAATCTGAAGGAGCTTCTTGGATTTATGCATTTTCCTGTAGAGCAACATCTCTCTTTTGTATCCCTTCTTTCCTTCCTTCCAGATCATTATGTCCAGTACACTTTATGCTTCATCACTGAATTCTGAGCATATTCCTGACAAAGTGGAGCTATCTGCTGGCATAGGCTAAGGACACCTTTGAAATAAAAGGAAAGGATGTGATGGCAGCCCATGTTCTGTAGCTGATGCCACCTGAAATATAAAAGAAGGATAGCAAAATCATGCATCTTTCTCAGAGAAGCAGGCTAAAAATGAGGCAGAGACCTCTTAGGACAGATGAGCCTGAGTGAAATGACAATGCAGATTCCTTCATAAGTCCATTTGCCAGCTCTGACAAACCTGTGGAGGAGGTTTTACTTCTGGGCTCTGAGCAATGAAAGGTGTTACAGTGACTGTAAAGAGAAGAAAAGTAGATCTGAGTCAAAGGAAGCACACGCATTGTCCCTGTCCTCCAGCCAAGCCCATTCCACTATGGCAGTGAGTGATTGAACAGCACTATGATAAGGAGAAAGGGGAGTTGCAATGTTTTGAATAGCAAGCGGAAATGCCTTTAGCCTTGATTAATCCGATCGAGTTCCCAGTTTTGAAGGGAACTGGAGGGCAAAGCTAGGAATTTGAGTTAACCAAGGAAAAAAGAAATCCTTGTTCCCAACAGGTAATTAATTTAATTTTACAGGAATGTTGATACTTTGCACCTATAAGTGCTCCATCATTGCCCATAAAAACTTCCCTGGTGCACACATGGTTTTCTCTTAGAAAAACAAGTAAAAATGTGGTCCATTTGGTTAAAATAAGACTCTCTACTGAGGGGAATTATAGGACAATAGAGTAGAAATCTGTTAAACGCATGATCCATAACTACTGAAAAGCAAGAAGCTAACAGAGCTCTTTGGTAATCTCTTTTTCATTGGATGTCACACTTCCATGTATGAACATCCTTCCTAGAGGGAGCCGATGCCTTCATTGGGTTTCCAGGTTTGGGAACAGTTTTAACATGACATATCAGTGTTTCTTGTCTGGACTTTATAGGGAATTTGTGTGCATCATCACAATACTGAACAGGGGGGATTCAGCCCTAATTTTTAACATAGACACATATGGGTTCCCTGCATCTGGGTGTGCAGCTCCTGTAGAGCCTGTTGCAAACAGTGACAGACTGTTTGTTCTTTGCTGACTATACCTGCTGGCCTGATGTATGGAAGGACAAAGAGAAATTAACAGAAATGCAAGCTACCCTCCAGATATAAATTGGTACTGTGGCAGCCAGGATGATCACTATGAGAGCTAGCACAAAGCAGTCACCCCATGCCCAGACCATTAAGACCAGGACAGACACAAATGAAGTCCTGAGAGGCGCTTAAGGTGTTTTCTAGCTTAAACCATAGAATCATAGAATCATACAATAGTTAGGATTGAAAAGGACCTTAAGATAGTCTAGCTTAGTCATAAATGGACCGAAAACTTGAGAAAAGACCCAGTAAACACATCACTTTGTGAAAATTAAAATATGAGCCTCCCACATGGGATGGTTGTATCTGAGATGTGTCTGAGGTGCTCAGAGCATTGATGTGGGAGCCAGAGAGAGACAGGCCTGATAGAACACACACCTGACAGATCCCAGAAAAGAGCTGGGTGGAAAAAGGGCAAATTAGATTATCCTTTCTTACACCAACCTGGCCACAATTGAAGTTCCTCAGCATGATCTCAACCCAGGCACCTGCCAGAGCACAGCCAAAAGTAAGCCTCCAGCAATAGCCAATCTGCAGCATCCCCTTTCCTCTATACATGAAAACAAGCCTGACGAGCAGCCCATGCTCATGGGGTTTCTGGCTCTGGAAAGTTAAAGGTCTTTTCAAGGTAAGGAGAAAATCCTCACATAGTCCATGATGTCACCTCATGACATGGACACTTAGCCAACAAAAATCCAGGCAGATGCAGATGGATAACAAATCAGGGAATGTTTTTATAAGAAAAAATAGGGTCCAGGCTGGAAGCAAGAGTGTGTTTTAAGCACTGGAGCAAATATCAAGTAAGTATTCAAAAGACTCTTCAGACCTTTCTACCTGCAGTAAGGAGCACACACTCCCCCTCCTCTTTTTCTGCAACAGAAAATTATCCAGCGGCTCCGAGTCATTTGCTAGGAAATTGCTAGAATAATTCCCAAACCAGTGGAGACCTTTTAAGATTGTGAGAGTTTAGTTATTTCCATTGGCAAAAGGAAGGAGGACATGATAAGAACAAATCTTTTTGTGTTGTGGCAACTAGATCATGGAAATAATTCCCAAAAGATCCACTGGTGACCAGAGGGCTATAGGATAATAAATCACAGAATCACACAGAATCCCAAGGGTTGGAAGGGACCTCAAGAGATCATCTAGTCCAACCCCCC
>JAVHNF010060974.1:13068-33693 GCA_034783455.1 Micropsitta finschii | reverse complement strand
CTGATGGCTTGGATGCAGGCCACAGCTCCCTGTGGAGCAAAGCGGGTTTTCACAAAGGGGCGTGGGTGGAACATGCTCAGAAGCTTGTGGATGATAATCTAGAGAGTGAAACGTCAGAGAGCAAAAATGAGAACAGTTCCTTTACCGCAGGCCTGCAGCTCCAAAGTGGCTCCCCACCAGATCAGGAAAGCAAGAGAACTGCTATGCTATAAAAATTAGCTCGGAGACTTACCTCATCACAAAACAAGGAGCTAAAGCAAGAGACTGGAATTAAAATTAAATCCATTTCCATGCTTTTTAAACTTTTCTCACTGTTTGTATGTTTCCATCATCCCAGCCCAAGTTACTCAGATCAGCCTCATTTGCCCTGACAGACACCCAGAGCTTTTGCCTGCTCTCAGTTTTACCTCCAATTTAGGAGACAGTCCTCCTGGCTGCAAGCTGCAGCTTTTCCGCTCCCTTAAAAAGTCCAGGGATACAGAATGCAATAGCCTTGTCCCTCCAGGAATTCTTGGGATTCATCTGGGCTACAAGGCAGAACATTTACACAATCCACTTCTCAGGAATATAGAAATTGAGTTTCATATCTCACCTCTTTGCCCTTGGGAGGTGGAGGGTAAAATCTGTTGTTGGAAAGATACCCAGTGAAGATGTTTAATTCACTAGGAATTATCCACCATGGATCCCCAAGATCCAGTTTATTCTTTGGAGGAAGAAAGGCTTTAAACTGCCTGGCAAGCAGCACGCTCATAGGGGCTGCTGGGGCAGTCCAGTTCCTCAGCCCAGACAGAGCAACATGAGAGATCTGTGAACGAAAGATACTGTCAGAGCCTCAACCAGCCTCTTCAATCCTACAGTCATGCTCACAGATGTACAGAGGCTTTGAAGAAGAAGAAAAGGAATTCTAATGGTTTAAATTCTTTCTACCACCCCAACTACCACCCAATAGTTCTTTCAACTTTTAACCATGTGAATAATAGGAAGTGGGAGAGAGGGGAATGTACCACATACCACTGCTTTTGGACTTAGCTCCATATCCATCTCTAATGTCTGCTTCAAGCTTCCCAGGAAGGGTGTTATTAACTGGGGCACAGTGATACCAAATGTGCTGAGAACAATGAACTGCTGCAGAAAGCAGGGAATTTGCTCATCCAAGCAAATCCCATGGCCTTGAGCAAAACTATGTCCCCACCCTACCATGCCAGCACTTATTGCTGGTGATGTTACCAGCCCTTTGCATGTGTTTATACCAGAATTTGTGGCCATACACATCCTTCATGACACCTACTCCCAAGAAACCGTCTTTGCTCTTTGTCATTGTTTCCATGACCAAAGGCTGGAATTTAGCCACGATGGACAATGTCTCCCCGCTTGTATCAGACATCTCCTCCTCTTCAAATTCTGAGACGGGAGCAACCCCTAGACAAAGGAACAGAAATTTAGGCAGCTGCTTCCCTTTCCTTCTCTTTTAAGCGACTGTGAAGTGATTACACATTTATTCTGGCAGATCTAGGAGTACTGGGAGTCTCCCAGCTCTTCATCCAGCAGAACTCAGACACACCCCAGGAACCAGCTAAAGTGGAGCTCTTCTTTCAGCAGACAACTCTCTAAAAGACACAGTTTGGCTGAGCAGTCTCACTTCACCTTGGAAGGTCAGAACATGTGCTTTACTCGATGAATTACAGCACAAGCAAACAACTGTTTTGGGAATGCACTGTACATTATCATCATCACACTGTTTCTTGTGTGGCACCACCAAGATACATGCTGACAGAGCCTCCAAACACGATGCTCACAAACTGCTACCTGGAAGAGATGCCTCAGCCAGGGTAGGAATGAAATGTTGCCACTTAACTAAGTTTTGGCCTTGCCTGGGCTGAGCTGTATCTATTGCATTCACCCAGCCCAAAGCCCCTTTAAGCTCTAGACAAAGTAACTTCTGTGCTTGGCTAGCCCAGCAATGGGATCCTCTGTCTTAACAAGCCCCCTACTTTGTGGAAGTGATACATGTCTAGTGCTTAAGCCTTTTCAGACCCTTGTAAAGCTCAGCAGCCTCACTTCATGTAAATAAGACATGAATAAAACCAGTTCAGTGCATTAAGTGCTACTTTTGCTTGGACTGTGCAGAGGGAGCTCTGCAGGGCAGACAGATACCTACCTGTCAGCTTCTCAGCTATTGGCTTGAACTCTTCAGGACTGAGGTACAGATCATTGTTTGTGTCCAGAGAAGAAAAAAGAAACAGCCCCTCACTTCCCAGAGACTTCAGCGCCAGCTCCTAGTTCAGGAAGAAGAAAGAAGCAAGTGAGATTTCATTCGAGCCTCTTGCAGAAATTCACTCGTGCCCCTCTCAGCTTCAGAGTTTATTTAAATTCTTTCCAGCACACAAACACAGCCATTAAATCAAAAGATTAACGCCCCTTGGCAGGATTTTGTGCTATTTACAATAGGGACTGGTGTCCAGGAACTGCTGGCATAAGCATATTAAAACTACATCTGGCTAAGTAATTCCAACTGAATCGGTTGCTCACAGTCAGTCTCAAAGTCTTTTGTCAGAAAAAAAGCCAACTTTTTCCAGACAGTGCTAAACCTGCAGCTATTGAGAGCACCTGGAGATGGTGATTTTGTGATTAAGTGATGTGCAGTGAAACAAAGGCAAAGCTGTGACTGTCCACATCACAAAAACACAAAGGAAATGAACTGCAGAAAGCAACTCACACCCGTGCAGAGCTCCATGCCACACATCCCCTGTCACACACAATTCCCTGCTCAAGTCAGGTTCCCCTCCAAAACTGGCTGCAGGACTGGATGGAGCATTTTGTCTTCTGCCTACTCAGTCAGCCATAAACTAGGGAGCCACAAACCCCATGGGCTTCTCCAGAACCTTCTGCAAGACCCCAGCCACGCTGTGCCTCAGTTTCTCTCTCTTCAAAGTCCACTGGGAGCTCATCCAGTGGCAAACACCACTGAAATGCAATGTCTCCCCTGGAGCAGCCCCAGAGAGGCTCTAGATTCTTCTGGTCATTTCTACCCTGCAGCACTCAGCACTGAAGGGAAAGGGACAACTTCCAGGCAGAATAAGAGAGCTCCATGTCGGTGCTAGGAGAAGAGAGAGACATAGAGCAAGTCAGACAAGCCACATCATTGCCAGACAGCCTGCAGCACATCCCCTGTGACCCATCATTTGGGACAGCTTCCCCTGCCACCCCTGTGAAAGCCTAAAGCTGGAGGATAAATACTCTGTATTCTGCTGTTTAACGGTGTTTATTCTCTATTGCCTGCAGCTCCACCACCATCCCCAGAGCTCTTGAACTAGTTTATTCTCCATCTGTTGCCTGCCAGCCTGAAGCAGCACTAATGCAGCCTGGAAGGCTTTGCTCCTGTCAGCTGAAGCAACAAAAGCACTTAAGAGCCTTCCAGGGCAGATTCAGGACTGAGACAGACAGAAATAAAGACCCTGGAATACAAACCAGAGATGTGGAAGCAGACATGGCTGTGGAAAGACAAGGAGGGGAGCATGCAGAAACTATAGAGCTGAAAAAAGGAATGAAGGATTATCTACATGAAGGAACAATCTTCTCTCTAGACTGTCCATGTTTCTGGGACCAGAAAATATGCCTTTGTTCCCCAAATGAACAGGGATGCCCATCCCTGTTAATTGGTAACAACATATTCCTGAGCAACTTCCCTAACAGCCAGGTGCCAGGGTCACGTCATGGAGCCTTGGGCCAGGTTTCAGTATCCCTCTAACCTCTAGAGTGTGCTTGTGCACAGCATGGAATGCATTAATCTCACAAGGGCCCATGTGATTGCTTGATGAGAGTGGGCTCCTGGAGCAGGGAAGCATGCCTGGAGCGTGATGGCTTCTCCTCTGCAGGGGAGCCTGTCCTGGATGTGTACTGAGCTCTGAAAAGATGCTCCATTTCCCAGTCCGCTCCACAGCACATCAGCCACTTCCTGCTGATGAATCTTTTAGAGTCTCTCTTCTTTTTGCACTTCACAGACAGGGACCTCAAGGGATGGGAAGCAAATGAGCAACAAAGTTTGTAGTTGGTTCGACTGCCTGCTGCTGTAGGGAAAAGTCACGATCAGTGCTTAACAGGGCTGAAAGCAGAAAGAGATCCAGTCACACCCCACACACAGAGAAGAACATCTCTGACTGCGTCTAAAGCAGCAGGATGTGAAGGACAACATGGATGCTTGGGTGTTGGATGTTAGCATCCAAAGATCAGTCTTTAAGCAAGAATTGAAAGCATTTTCTCATCCCCTCAGCCTGCACTTTCACACAGGTAAAGCAATAAAAGCTCACCAGCTGCAGAACCATCAGATAATTATCATGGAATGGTTTGGGCTGGAAAGGACCTGAAGATCACCCAGTTCCAACCCCCTGCACAGGCAGGCATGCCTCACACTAGACCATGTTACTCCAAGCCCCCTCCAACCTGGCCTTGAACACTGCCAGGGATGGAGCATTTACCACTTCTCTGAGCACCCTGTGCCAGTGCCTCAGCACCCTCACAGTAACGAACTTCTTCCTTAGAGCTAACCTGAAATTCCTGTTTCAGTTTGAACCCATCATCCCTTGTCCTACCACTCCAATCCCTGATGAAGAGTCCCTCTCCAGCATCCTTGTAGCCCCCTTCAGACACTGGAAGCTGCTCTGAGGTCTCCACGCAGCTTCTCTTCTCCAGGCTGAACAGCCCCAATGTTCTCAGCCTGGATCCATACAGGAGCTGCTCCAGCCCCATTATCCTTGTGGCCCAACTCCGGACTTGCTCCAGCACCTCCACGTCCTTCTACAACAGCAAGTGGCCAGAGACACGGCAGCTCTGTGGTCAGGCATGTGCCAGCAGCCGGCTGAGCACAGCCTCCTGCTCATGGACACCCCTGCCCTGTCCCTGCAGGGCAGAACAGCCACCATCTCCAGCTCCAGGCAGCACATGGCTCTGCACAGCCTCGTGGGACACATCCTTCGGAAACACTCGCTCCTGCTCGGCAGCGTTGCATGAACACAGGCACAGCCTGACCCGCTGGCACCCTGGGAGCATCCGCTTGGCCTGGGAGACCCCAGACAGGGAGAAACAACGGCTTCCCAGATCACCCCCCAGTCAAAAGGGATGATGAAAGCTGGGTTTAAAAGGGGAGAGAGATGTCATGGCTTGGCCTTTTGCTTTCTGATAACATCCACATCAAAGGAAGCTCCCCGGAGCATGTGGATTTTCTCTTTTTTCTTTATGATCTGGGATCGTAAGAAATAAAAAGTTTCCCTGTTTGTGCCAGAGGAGTAAAACTGAGCTTCCTTGGTCTCTGCAGGGGAGGAGAGCTGGGTTTTTTCACGGAGAGTTTTCTTCTCCCACCTACCTGTGGCTTGCGGAGGTACATGAACATCCCTATGGAAGTGACAGGACGTTTGAAGCAAAATGAAGGGTAGATCAACCCCTTGCTCTGTTCACGCTTTGTTCCCTCCAGCAGCCCCCACTCACAGCCTGCTGCCCGTGCTCTGGAACACAAAAACCTCTCGGAGACCTGCCTCTCTGCCAGGCAGGGCTGGGTCCTCTCAGCCAGCACTGTCCTGACCCCCTGTCCCTGCAGAAAAACTCTTCTATTTGCCTGGTTTGAGCCATTCTCCCTTTTCTGCAGTGCAAGAAGAGACGAAGGAAAGAGGCCTCCTTTAAAACCACTTCTTTTCACTACAGAAATATTGAGAAGTCCGCTCTTTCCCACAAACCTCTTTAGAGGATGCCAAAGCAAAGAGCCCAGGAAGCAGGATCTTCAATGGAGACGTGCCCGCTCCAAAGCACACAGCAGCCATTTGAGTTACGGGAATTACAACCGAACCCAGCATCGGTCAGGGCACACAAGATGTACGTTTCTAGGGAGAAAAACCCCACAAACACCTGAGAGTTCTGGGCCTTTTCCAGGGAACAAGGCAGGAAGGAAGGACATGGCGAGAGGAGGTGTGAAGCTCCTGCTCTCCCTCCTTTTCCTGGCAGGAGCAGGCACTGCTGGTGACTGGTGGTGGCCACCACAAGACTGAAGCCACCCATGCCCTGTGGCTACCTCAGCCCAGTGGCAGCCACCTCAGCCCCCATGGCAACCTCCACCTCCATGGCCACCAATACCTGGTGGTGACCTGAGCCAGGCCACAGCCTCCTCAACGCCAGTGGCCACTGTGTGTGGTGGTCCCCTCAACCCCCGGCACCCACCTAATCCCTGCGGTCACCTCAGCCCTGCTGCCTTACGGCCAGTGGCCACCCAGTCACCTCAACCGGTGGCCACCCGAAGCCTCTTTGGCCACTACTCCCTGACGGTCACCTCAGCCTGGCCACGGCCACCCCGCCGTGCGCGCTGCTCCCCTCGGCTCAGCAGCCACCTCCTCACCGCCGGGGGCCCCGCAGCCGCCATCGCCACCGCCACTCCCTCACGACGGCAGCGCCCGCCATTTCATCCCTCCCTCCGGCCGTGAGGGGCCGCGCGGCCTCGGCACCGCCCTCCCGCCCTGCCCGCGGTTGCTGTCCCCTGCCCTCACCGCAGTGTAACCCGCCTGGTGCTGTCTCTCCGTGGCGCAGCCGGAAGCATGGCGGGGCGCAGAGCTGCCATCAAGGCCATCGACTGGACGGCTTTCGCCGAGAGGGTCCCCCCCAGCCAGAGAGCCATGTTCAACGCCCTGAAGACCCGCAGCGATGCGCTGTCGGCCCGGTGAGTGGCTGCCCCGCGCCTGCCCGTGGGGCGGCTCAGCCCCGCAGCTGAGCTGGCTGTGTGCTGGGTTAAGCCGGGGTTGGTAGCTATGGTCTTATAGAAGCGTCCTCACGGGCTTTAAACAGGTCACCTTCAAGGCTGCCGGCGGCTTTCTGAGGCAAATCATCTTTACATAATCCTCCTTGCAGTAAAACAATGGCCGAAGTGTGAAAACGGGTGCTGTGCAAGCAGCTGGGTGTTCAGAACCAAACCCATTCCTTGTTTTCTGTTAAATGCTGTACAGATTCATGACTCGTCAAATCCTTCACCATCCACTGCTGGACACAAGTCCCTTTAATGTTGCTGATCGCCTCTAGCTCAGTGTTGTGAGAGCTGCCTGAGCCTTTTACAGGGGTGCTCACAGAGATGCTGTCAGTGGTTTCCAGTGGAGCAGGGCTGCAGGCTGGGCTCTTGTTGTCTGTACAGAGAACCCTGTTTCAAGGACTTACAGAAGTGGTTCATTGCTGCTTGCTAATGAGGGAGCTCATTAGATCTGAACTAAACTTAACAAATCAAAACTTCAGATCAAAAGATCTGAACTAAACTTAACAGGCTCTGAGCAGATCAAATGATGGCACCAGCGCTGATTGTGACTGCTGTCATCCCTCCCTTTAGGCTGGCTGCCCTGCCAGAGAAGCCCCCGGCCATTGACTGGGCCTACTACAAGACTGCTATTGCTAAAGCTGGCATGGTGGATGAGTTTCAGAAGAAGGTCAGTCTTTGTCAGCGGGGTGTTGCTTTATGGAGGTTTAAATGGGGAATGTCTTTGGTGGTGGGAGGAAAACACCAGGATTGGCAGAGGAGGATGGTTTTGGCTAGAAGGGGCCCTGGCTCTGCATCCTGCAAGTCAGCATCACTAACCTGGAGGTGCCATCCATCAGGAGGGAGCCTGTGGCACTGTGCACTGAGAAGGATGATGAAAGAAAACCGGGTAAGTTCTTTTGGCTGCAGGAGTGTATTCAGGCAGTGCCTCTCCTGAAGCAAACACTTGACCTATTTCTTTAACTCACTGAATGGAAGGAGGTAGCAAAACACTGAAATGTGTTGCCTGCAGGGCTTGCCACCCTCTTTATAAGCAGAAATTGAAAGGCAAAAGCAAGGCTTTTGCTAATGGGGAGGTGGTGTCACTGCACTATGGAAACCGACCTCCTGACACTGGGAGGACTCACTGGCCTCAGATGGAGCTGGAAGCTTTGTCCTGGGTGAAAACAGTCTGCAGTAGGTCAACTCTTTGCTATTAGACTTTCTTGCTTCCTTACAATGCTCTTTGCAGTGCTGTGGTGAATGCGCATAGCACTGCGTGCCCTGGTAGTGCTATGCAGTACAGACTAATGGCTTTAAGCTCACAGTCAAGCTGAAGTGATCAGTTTTAGAAAGCCCATTAACTGACATGGTTGTGAGTATATCCTGGGAAGAAAGGAGGGAATGTTCCCCTGCTGCCAGGGGGAATGAGCTCGGTGTGAAGGATTAATCAAACTGTATAACTAAAATGTTCTCTTTTGATTGACAGTTCAGTGCACTAAAGATTCCTGAGCCAGTGGATACCCAGACTTCCAAAATTAATGCCCAAGAGCAGGAGTCTGTAAGTGTTTGAAGTATTCCCTAATGCCAGGGTTGTCTGAGGGGGATGGAAAAGGGTGAGAGGGAAGGGATGTTCTCTGTGTGCACAGGCAGGGCAACCTGAGCTGGAGCATGCTCTGGTCTTCATGCATGTCTCTGGCTTTTGGATGAGCAGCAGGATCTCTGCACATGGAACGGTTTGGCTCTTTAGGATTTGGTCAACTTAACCTAGTGTAATGATGATGAGTTTTAATGCCAACTTCAAGCACAGGGTTGCAGGTTCACCCTAGGTCACTGTCTTTATCATAACCATGTTCATGGTGTCCTCTCCTTTCCTGCAGGCAAAGAGCGCTGCGGAATATGTGCAGGCTTCCAAAGCTCGTATTGCCCAGTACGAGCAAGAGGTAAGCCTGGGCTTTGCTTGGAGAGAATATTGCCTTTAACCCAGCCTGGCACACACCTTGTTCTTACCTGGGGTGTGCTTTGCTCTTTCTTGCTGATAAGTGATTTATAACACGTTCTGTCTCTGTTCCCACTTCAAGCTCCAGAAGCTCAAAAGCATGATCCCCTTTGAGCAGATGACGTTTGAAGACTTGCATGAAGCCTTCCCTGAAACCAGACTGGACAAGGAGAAATACCCGTTCTGGCCTCACAAACCGATTGCTGATCTGTAAACTTGTCCAGAAGCAGTTTGTTTAATGGCTGTCAGACTCTGTGGTCATCTAAATAAAGTACTTGCCCTCCTGTCTGTGCCTTAAATCTTGGACATGAGGTTGCAAGGTCTTGAGGAACAATACATGAGCTTGCAAACAGCGCACTGGGTTTTGTCTTTTCTACCTGTGAGCTTGGTTTTGTAGCAAGGACAGCATCCTTTCTTGATCAAACTGAGTCCTGTTGTAATGAGATCAAACTGTCTGCTCACCGGTGTAACTGCATGGTGCAGGGAGTGTAGTTCTGCCATTGCAGGCAACTAGCTGCATAGGAGTTGAAGGTATAAAGCCTTTTATGATGTTGGAGTGTATTTAGTAGTGATGTGCAGTGCAGTGGGAGACATGTCTCAGTAGTTCTACAGGGAGAAGGTCTAGGGTTGGTTTCTAGGTTGTGATGGTTTAAATACAGCCAATTGCAAAAGGAGTTGAAGGAATATGGATGTGTTGAGATACATTAAAAAAGAGCTTTTATCTGGTTAAAACATCCCAACTATCACCTCTTTAACCTTGGTGATCCTGGTTTCTGGATGATGCAGAGCTCACTGAAACTCACAGCAACAAATGGCTCAGACTTGCACTGTTTTATTTCATTATCTGAGGTGGGATTCCTCAACACCTTTCCCCAAAATGGAAACATCTCTGTAAGAGACGGGCATTAAATCCCTTTCCAGTGGTCATGTTTGTGGTGAGAATTACAGATGGATAGGATGAAGGTGCTAGCCCTAGATTTCACAACTGCTTTATTGACACTTCTTGCTAGCCACACAGTGCTTTAAGAACAGATACAGTTCTGCTGGGCAGAGCATGAAGCACGCAGATCTCACACCCTGTGGATTTGTCTTCGTAATGGTATTTAGGAAACAACTGCAGCTCAATGAATGAAGCTGGATAAAAGCTACACAGGAGGGGTTAGAAGCAATGCAGGGGAGCGCAACTGCCCCAGAGCTGGGCTTCAGCTGCTCCATTTAACAGAAATAATAGCGAAGAACACCAGGGACAGCAAGAAGTGGCTGTAGAGAAGCACCTTCTCCAGAACAGGCAGAAACGGGTCCTGCTCCTTTGGTTGCCAATGGCGCTTGGTCGGTTGTCCCTTTTCCTGGGCCTTCTTGGGAAGGTTCGGCTGTTGGGCAGGGTCCTTGGCCGGGTGTTTCGTGCTCTGGTTGGTCATGGTGCTCATTGTCAGCTTGGTGTGCACATCTGTGAAGAGCAGATGTCAGTGTTGGTGGGTGACTGCCGCGACTGAAACCCACCCTTGCCCAAAGGAACCTGCAGTAAAATGCACCAAACCGACTGCTCTAAGAGGTTGTGGGTTTCTTTACCTCGCTGGAAGCTTCTGAGAACCTTGTTCAAGTAGAGGGATTTGTGCTGCTGGTGCAACAGGAGGAAGGTGTCTAACACAGCCATGATCATGAGGAGGAAGGTGCCCAGGAAAAATACCACTGCAGGACAATAGGGAAACAAAGAAAACAGCCTTCCAGTGCCTAAAGGGGCTACAAGAAAGCTGGAGCGGAGCTTTGGACAAAGTTCTGTGGGAGTAAGACAAAGGGGAATGGCTTTAAACTGACAGAGGTGAGATTTAGATTAGATCTAAGGCAGAAGCTCTTCCCTGTGAGGGTGCTGAGGCGCTGGCACAGCGTGCCCAGAGAAGCTGTGGCTGCCCCATCCCTGGCAGTGTTCAAGGCCAGGTTGGATGGGGCTTGGAGCAAGCTTCTCTAGCGGAAGGGGTCCCTTCCTGTGGCAGGGGTTGGAACTGCATGAGCTTTAAGGTCCCTTCCAACTTCAACTATTCTATGATTTGATAATTTTATAGACTACCATTTCATTTATATTTGATCAGTGCTACACAGCCATGCAGGTGCGTTCATAGGTATTTAGGCCAAAATGGTACATGGGCCTTCTGAACAGTGTTGCCCTAATGAGAAAACTGGGAGACTAATTTGGCTGCTGAGATGGTCTGAAAATTCAGCAGTGTAGTCTTACGCAAGAGTAAAGTGCAATATAAATGTTGCATAGATGTTATATTGCATCTTCCTGTACTTCATCACTGATGGTTTCCTAAGACAAAGCATGACACAAACCTGAGGAAATTGAACGTCCTCAGATAAGATGGCGAATGTGTCCTCAAATCTTTGAAAGTAAATAACTGGTTGTATTTTAAAGGCAGATTAAGTAGTTTATGCATGTAAATATAACAATACAACTATTCCACTGTCAAATATTTGTTGGTCCCTTTGTTTAGCTGTCCTTCTCCAAGTACCAAACTAAGAGAAGAGAAGTTTTAAATCTAACAAGCATGGAGATGCTGAGGATATGACAGACTTACAGTTCTAGTTTTGTATTGTTCTCCTCACATAACTGCTTCTGTTACGAGTATTTCTGTTTTCAACAGTTTGATGAGAGGAAGCTAACTGTGATGTATTTAAGTCTCAGTCTACTTCAGTTTCTTGTTCTTCTGTTTGAAGTCAATGTGTCTATTTTAGGCCATGTTTATCCCAGTGATTTTTAGCCATAGTGCTCTGCTGTAGTGTTTTACTGCAGAATATTATTGATGTTATGTGTACTTATTTAATATCTCTTGAATGGACCCTTGGCAAAGCTTTAGGCTTGAAATAGAGAAATTATTGAACTTGCTTACTAGCTTTTACTGAAAAGGTTTATAAATTTATTTGATGTTTAAAAGTCTCTAAGCCTTTTGAAATACACTTTAATTTGGAAAAAAAAGAAGATTGGAAATTCTAGGACAAAAGTATGAATTTGCTCTGAAATGGTTTGAAAATGTAATTTCTTATGTAGTTTGTAGAAGAAATAGAGGATTTCTAGTGGTGAAAGTATTTTTGAATTGTTTGGGTTTTTTTTTTTTTCCTCTGAAAAAGCATATCTGCAAATACTTCATGATGCTTTTAGTAAAACGAGTGTATTTGACATTGTATGTTGAAAATTTAATCAGTCAGAATGCTGAGTTATGGCCTCTGATCATAGTTTCAGTCTTGCATGTGGTGCTTCAGTACCATTTAACCCGTATAAAGCATGGGTTGGGTAGTGGTGGTGGTTGTTTTTTAAAAACAAAGGTAAAGTACCTGGTTTTATCTGTGGTTGTTTTGCAGATATTCAGTACTTCACAGTGAACTTTTATTCACTTGCACATTCTCTTAGGATTGCTGGGCTATGCCAGTTTTTGTGCTTAACTGCTTTCCTAAAAAGAGACTTTCTCTGTGGTAGTGTGCTGTGCTTGTGGCCACTTCTGCTAGCATATTTTTAGTCCCCTGCCTGGGAAAGGCTTACAAACTGATCTTTTATATCTGGAGAGAAGGAATGCTTGTAGGCTTCGGGGCTGGTAGACGTTCCTGAATACCATCCTTTGTCAATGACCTGAGTAAAATGTCCTGGGTTTGGAATTATGACCTATCTCTAAAATTCTGCTGTAATAGACAAAACCTTTGGCAAGTTGAGAGCATAGGCCTGTTGTTACAGGCTGTGCATGTGAGCTTGGTTCTAGCGAATGAGCCCAATAGGCCAAGTAGAAGCAGTAGCGATACACTGTAAGGTAGTTGGTTGGGGTTTTTTATTGACAGAGTGGTAATATACAAGATCGTTTTTTAGTCTCTGTAGCATTTTAGGAAACTTAATTTAAGAAAGGTTTTGAGGTTGAAAGTCAGGAGGCAAGAATTCATTCAGGACCCCAAGAATTCAATCAGGTGTAGATGTTTTTGTTCTGTATCTCTCAAACTAAATGGCTTGAAGCAACTGAATTGCACCAGCTCAAATTGATAGATTTGCTGTAAGGAACTTTTGAATATCATTGGTCAAATTGACAGTGTTTTTGTTCTCATACTTTGCAAATAGTTTATACTGTGTCTGCTTGTGGGAGCCAGCTCTGCATATACATTCCTGTGATTCTCCTGTCTTTAAGTGTTAATATTCTAATGGAATTTAAAGTCAGAGAGATAAAAATGGCTGTGCCTGTATTTTCACAAGGGCTTCTCTGAAAACATACATCCGTATAATTTCAGTGCTAAGTATTAAAACATTTTGTATGAAGTAAATGCGTATAAGATAGTACATGTTCTTTCTGCTATGCTGCCTCTTATGCTTTTCCAAAAGCATCTAGCAAGCCACCTCAGTTTTACGTCTTCAGATATCCTTTTGAAATTCTTCTCATGCGTACCAGAGTTGACAGTGGCCTATAATTGTGGTGTTGCATAATTTGCTTTTGCTCTCCCTTCTTTGTTTGCTTATTGTTTTATTCCTGATTCACAGCTGCTCTTTCAAGCTTTTTATTCCATGTGAAATATTTTTCTGTGTTCTGACTGAGATTGTAAATTAATAACCAGATGAGCAGTGCAGCTTAGATAGTCCTTACCATTTGTTCCTACATTTCCATTGACTGTAGGGCATTTCAGTTGTTTCATTCTTACTATATCAGGGGCTGAAGGGTGGACCAGATCAGAAACTGACCCATGTAAAAAAAAAAAAAAATCTAATAAAAAAGGGCCCTTAGTTGACTCATTTACCCTGTTACTGCTTATTGTGCAACTCCACAAGCAGTTCTATTTGAATGGTTAGTGGGGAGTCATGAATGAGCAGCTGAAGCTGAAGGTAGTGGGCCTGCAAGTTAGACTACACTGTGAACCTCCTAGGCAGAAGAATCTAAATACTACTTCTGCAAAATCGTACAATATTGAAGTTAAAATTTGTTGAACAATTTTTTGCCTGTTACAGATGTTCCAAAGAGGACAGCTTTCTGTGTGCTATTTAAAAGAATATTTGGCATCGTTGTTTGTTCATGATGGCTTTTCCAAGTAGATTTAATCTTAAAAATCTTATATCTTATATATTCAATATAAGTTCCCAGTTTCAGTGTAAATCAGGTATATCTCTCTCCCCATTTTGCCTCTAAGCCTCAGTACATTAGTTTCATCTTGTAAACTCTATGGAAACATGTTCTGGGTGGACAGTAAGCAAAAATGTTTTCAGCGTGCATCTTGATGTGCTGATTCATTCAATTTTATACTCTCTGTAAACACAATCTGTAGTTTGTTCTTTGGTAAAACATATGCAATAGAATCTTCATAAACTGAGAAATTTGTAGCAAAATAAAATTGATAATGTGGGCAATTAATTCAGATGTTAGTTGACGCTCACACAGTAGTTCTAGTTAGTAACACATTGAATGAAAGTGTCTTTGTCAAATTAGGATGGTTTCTTTGATGCTGCATTTTGTACTGCCCTGATTTTCTCCCCATAAGGTTTTCCATAATATTTTTGTGTAGACCTTTTTTGAAGCTTAAATTTACAATTAGGTTAATTTTGATTGTCTTTAGGGTTTGTGATATAGACAGAGAGGAGAATACAATTCTTGAATTCCGTCAAAGTTAATGCCAAACTACCACACTGAAACAGTTATTCAATAAATTTTAAGTACTGAAATAACATACAAATAAGAGCTCTTTCAATACTCTGAGGTGTAAGTATGCCTGTCAAGCCTAAATCCTTTTCCTGATAGATTAACAGTTCCCCCAGTAACCTGAACCTTTATCAGTAATGTGCAAATTTACAAGGCAATGATTGGATCAGTGCATAGGCTGACATCAGTCTGAACATTGCATGCCTGCTCCAACATTTGTGAAACAAAATTATATGTGTGCATGCATAGAGATAATCTTCATGCATGGAGGTATTTTGTATGTTCCAGCAGCTTTCCTGTTAGTTAATGGGGTGAGTGCTGGCATGTGTGCATGTGCCGATACTAAACTAGGGGAATTATATGCAAACGTGGTGATGGCAGATCACATCTTTCCAAGCCTAAGAAACTGCTAGCATGGAAGTTTTAATTCCTAATTCTAGAGCTGTTATTTTTATCTTGTGGGGATAGGAAAGTTTCTATGCATGGTTCTTTTCTTCTTGTTATGAGTAGAGTAATGATAGTGGCTGACTTTAGAAGAGGTAAAAGAGAACAGATAAATTAAGTAACCTTAACTAATGGGGGGTCACAAACTGTTATGTAAATGCAGGTGAGAAGCTTACTATTTAGTAATAAGAAAACCTTTCAAATTATAGTAAAGGGAATCAAGGATATGCACTGTTTCTCTTTCAAAATCAGTATCAGGATATGTGGAGGACAGGTTATCACTATTATGTTAAATTGTGCTACCTACAACATAAGCTAAAGCTGTCTTTGCTAAAGCTGCCAGTTTTTATAAACAACTGAAGACAGAAAGGGTTTACTAAGAATAATGTTGAAGCCCAGAAGAATCCTGCAGCCTATAAATCTTAATAGAGGTTCTAAGATTCCAATGGGCTGCATGTGTCTCTTTTACCCAACCTCACTCCATCTGATAAGCTCAGAGATTTTCTAATATACATTTCTGATTTTTTTAAATAATATTCATGATCATTTCCTCTTGAGCATTATGAGTCTCTGGCTATGTGGCCCTTGAAACCAGGGCCTGCAAGCCCTTGTACCATCTCCCTGATTTATGGCCATGTTGGTTGGGACTGACGCCCTAATGAAATCTGTGACACTGCATTAATGGGGCTGTTTGTTACCACTGGAGTTCAGCGGCTGGCTGTAGACTCAAAGCTGTGCTCAGGAAGGCACATGAAGAGTCCATAAAACCCACCCAGTGGGCAGCAAACCTGCCCTACCTGCACATACTGTAGCTTCATCGCATGCAGAAGCTGCCTGATGAGGTCTGTGAAACCCATGAGGGTACAGACAGTGGGTTGTGGCTCTGCACCAGACACTGCAGCTACACAAGCACAAGTAGTAAGCAACAAACGCAGGGTCTTCCCCAGGACCACAACTGCATATACACACATCTCTCAAGCGTGTAATTAATACCCAGCCCCCTGTGTGCAGTCATTCAGTTGCACAAGCCACAGCAAATGTGCACCATCAGATTACCCACTAACAAGCACGTGTGTATGGAGTGTAACCGACACACATCCCCTGTACATGCAGGAGCATCAGTGTGATGTATGGACAAGCAAAGATCACCCCACACCTCTCCGCTGACCTGCCCAGGGCTGATTTCCCTGTGGCTCCAGACCAAAGGCACAGGGCAGAGTGCAAAGCCTGCTTGTGGTGTGTGTGTGTGTGCTTCTGCAGATATGTTTTCGAGGGTGATCTGCTCCTCTCAGCTGAGACATCTAAGTCAAATAGCCACCCAGTTCTCATCAAAACTAATGGCAGTTTGGAGGACGATTCATATCCTCGACTCAGAAAAACTGAGCCAGCATGTACGCAACAAAGATCTCGTGTATCCTCCATGCAATAAAATACATCTGCAGGACAGTTATTTTAATACCAATATGCCCTATATAGAGACACATTATCATGAACTCAATCTCAAAGCTACCATGGCAAGCAGAGAGAACTTCAGCTTTCTGTAAGCAGGGTGAGTTGGTGCCTCTCCTTGGGCTAAGTAATCACCCAGAATATTTTAACACATGTACATGTTTGAGTATCTGGTCCTATTATAGGCTGGTTGAAGCTGTTGGCCCCTTTTTTGCAATCAGCCACTATCGGCATGTGCTTTCTCTTGAGTTTTATTTGTTCCTCTTTGTTTCATTTTTCCTTTTTATAAACTGCTTAAGGAAACAAATGGAAAAAATTCTGTTTGTGCAATGCACACTCCTATGCAACAGGAAATTAAAATGCCAGAAGTGAATATTTAGCCTTAATTCTGCCCTGGGGTAAAACTCTGTCACTTGCTATAACCGTGCATTACCTATCAAATAATGGAATGCAGTAGACACTTTCTTCACCTTAGGTACATACAGGGAAGAATCTTCATTCCCGTGTATTTAATTTTACAACTATTAATGCAGTACTATTTGATGAACTTCAGAAACATTTTGGTGTGAAAAGTGGCAATACTGTGGAATATTTTGTGCCTATAAAATTCAGTGCCTTCTTCAGGATTGCTTTCATAGGATTTTCAATAGTCAAAATGGCCTACCAAAAAATCAGGGATTTGACCAATTCACATCTGCTGGAATTATTAAATAATTACAAATAATAAAGCATTGAGCTTAAAAATGACAATTTAAAATCGATAATATTGATATGGCTGAGTTTCATTTATCCTGGAAAGGAAACAGCTTTGACAAGATCATATTTTTTAATAAAATGAGTGTGGTATTTTTCTATCAGGTCTCTTTAATTTCAGCATCATAAAAGTGTGGTATATCTTTATTGATAGACTTTAGCTGGTGAATTCCCTTCTCTACAGCATATATATGTTAATGATTTTCTCAGCACTGACATACAATATGTTTAACCGGACAATTTTTCCTTTCACTCAGAGTTACTTCTCTGAGCAGTAATTTAGTGGGCAGTTCTCAAGTGACAACTCTGAGAAATACACACACCAGGTCTTGTTAAGAGTGCATTTTAATGATGTCTTGCTTGACCATGTTTCTTTTTTGTAGAATTGTAAATAATTCCTACTCTTCCTGTGATCTATAGCTGGAGGGACACAAAGGCTGGAGGAGACCAACTGTGTTATCGAGTCCAGTGCATTTACAATCACTTTGCAGCAGGTATTTAGTCGAAAGCAAACCACAGTATCCCTCCCTATGCCACAAACCACAGAAGATTTCCTAAAATCCTCAACCAAACCCACTTGTGCTCAAAAGACACACAAAAAATAAAACAACCCTTGGAAAAAAGTAATAGCACATCACAGGAAATGAGCAGAAGATACCTGGAGCCAGAGCATCACCCACTGCCGGGAGCTGCATGGGCAAGGGAGTGTGGTAAGTGAATAGTCACAGCTGATCTCAGCGCATTGCAAATGTAACTCTAGTCAGGCAGTAGATGTGCTCTCTTTAATGATATTACTGAACAGATTACATAAATGAGTGAGAATTTATGTACAGAATTTGCATGTGTTTGCAAATGATCTGAAACTTATAAATACGTTTCTGTATTTACACGCACAAGTAAATTAATATTGATTTCCAACCAGCAAGCACCGCCAAAATGGCATTCAAGTGCATGTTTCTGGGTGCAGGGTATTTAGCTGGAGAGCAAAGCAAGTGAATTTGCAATGAGAACAGTGAAACTGGGGATGCAGTTCTGGAAAGAATGATTTGCATTGTTTGTGTTGCAGCAGTGCTAGAAGGCTGCAGACATTGGGGCTCTCCTGTGCAAGGTGCTCTACAACAGTATTGCAAAAGTGCTTCTCCCCAGCGTGACCTACTGAGGCAAGTGCCTCAGCACAGCAGCGTGGGTCTAGTTCCCAAGTGGGTGCTCATTCTTGCCCCAGAAGCTTTATTATACTGGGTGCACAGCTCAGCTAAATGGGTAGGCCATTAAAGATTTACATTAGCTAGCTTAGGAACATTGTGGCGACTGAAAGTACCAAGCCTGGTCCAGCATTGCTTCATTTTAAGCCCCTGCACTTCATTACCTCCATGGACAGCTGCCATCTGCACACACTCAGCACCTCTGCTTCCCAGCTACTCACTCTCCAGGCCCTAACATATCCATTCATTTCCCAGAGAGGACCCTCTCCCTGACTACCCACATTCCTGAGCCTGTGTCCGTTCCTTCCCTCACCTTCCTACATACCCTCTTACCTTTCACGGAGCTGGACTGCTGCCCTGAGCACAGACGCCAGGGTGGTAAAGCACCATCCCTTGCACCATCCCTTACTGTCCTCCTGCTGTGTCCCCATTCCAGGAGTGAGCATTTTGGGACAGCTGTTGGGGCTGTGTGGGTCAAGTCTAAACCCCTCTCCCCTTCATCAGACAAGGCGATTACTTTACCCAGGCTTCGGATTTCAACCAAGGTTTTACAATTGCATCTCTCTGGATTTGCCTGGTTTTCCCCTCCACTCCCTGAAATTCCTCCTGATATTTGGAGCATTTTTCTAGGGTATGCTTTGTTGGTTTTGGGTTGTTTTGTTGCTATTGTTGCTTGCAGCCACTGGAGAGTTCCCCTTCCTCTGGTTAATGGCCCATTAACGAGCTTTCTCCATGCAGGGGTAGGGCCTGGGAATTGCTGAGTTCTGGGAAACCCTCACCAGCAAAGAACCTTTTCCAGCAACAAAATCCTCTTTTCAGAGGTGGGCTCTGTGAAATGGGGTGTCGAGGGGTACAGTCCCTGTTCAGGAGGGATGGGGACAGAGCCCACAGGAGAGTGGGACACAGGCGTTGTTGCTGTTTCTTGGAAAAAGCGCTGGCTGTGGGGAAGAGCGGGGAGAGGAGACAAGAGCCGGATTGTTAGAGGATTCAATGAGCTGTGGCCAATGTATTCGAAAGGTGCTTAAGACAGCCAAAGCTCCTCACCAAACACACACTGCTGTGAACAGCACAGCGTGCCCACCGGCTGCAGAGCCCCCCTGCCATGCACATCACACCCCAAGAAACAACCAGCAACCCCTCAGCCTGTGTCCAGCCCAGCTCCGCATAGCCATGGCAGCAATGCTTCCATCCAGGTACACCTCTGACCACCTTGAATCATCCCTCGGATGTGCAGGCACAAAGGGATAAAGAGGTGCCCATCTCAGAGCCACCTCCTCCCTCCCATCTGCACCTTTCCAGGTAGAAAGTAATTTGCATCTTTATGTTGTCTCATTCAAGCAAACCTGGCCAGGCCAGAGAGGAGAGGGAGGTTTTTTCATAGACCTAAAAAAAGGAATCCAAAGCAAGTCTTGGGATCAGCCGGGCTGGTGAAACCTGGTTTCTGATGGCTTTGTGGCCTGATTCCTTTGCCCTTCCTCTGTCATCACTGCCATGACAACCTTTCCTTCCACTAATGCCTCCCATTGCCCCAGAAGGGCCCTCAGCTTAAGTGCTCACTGACTCCAAGGCATGTGCTGTTTGGCCACAGGGCACGGAGGTGTCAGCTGGACAGCAGAGATGGCAAGCAAAGTAGAATGTTATTGGCACCAATGCAAACCTCTCTTCTTTACCCCACAAGTAATTTTGACACAGTTTCAGGCACACAGTAGTTTGGTGGGTTCTGTCCTTGTGTCAAGTACAGCTGACATTGACAGGTACGTTAAACATTGTAGTGAGGAAGGGGACAAATGACAGAGAGTGAAGTTGCCTAGGCTGGGTTACCTGAGCTTAAATTTACAAAAGGTGACAATTTCAGTTTCATCAGTGTCAGAACATATCCTCATCTGCACCTGCAGAACCATAGCACACGTCAGGTTCATGACCATAAGCTTGCCACAGTTTAATCAGGTAGCTCCCATCAGTAATGCTGCAGAAATCACTTTCCTTGGGGGGTCTTGTTGCCCAGATCCAAAGATGAATTGTCTTCACCCTTTGAAGGCTGAGCCCCTCTGGGCCTTCTGAAATACCATGGGGCATTCAAAAATGAACCCACACCCAGAGTTGCTCACTGTGGCTCAGCATACACATCTGCCAGGTGATGCCACAAAACAGCAGTGTCAGTGTACTTCCTGTGGGTTTCCACACTCAGCCAGCCCATCCCAAACACTGCAAACAGATAGAGCCAATGTCACCATGGCTGGTAACACACAGATGCCTACCTGTAGCATCTCCCAGAGTAGGAAATGTTTACTCTCTCAGCATTGCTGTGGTAGTCTGGACCAAGATTAGAAAGGCAGAACTAAATCCAAAGGCCATATAAGAAGTCTG
>JAVHNF010060954.1:3996-19131 GCA_034783455.1 Micropsitta finschii | reverse complement strand
GCATTGATTTGAATAGTTATATTAAACAACGCATAAAGTTATTTTTGTTTGCCTTTCTTGTGCTGGTGTGCGATACTTCTGCACATAGAGCTCAGCTACCGAAGTTACACATTCCTAGCTTACTGTTTTAAGCAGCAGTGTCTAGAGAAGGTGTAGGCCATGTTCTGTAACAGAGAGCTACAAGAGACAAAATGCACTAACAATAAGACAAAAATCCTACAAGCTCCTAAGAACAGCAAGAGGAACAGCACAGCCCCGTGTACCTCAGGAACATCCACTGCTGTGAACTCACAGCGCTACCAATAATCTTGAAACACAGACCTTTCTTCAGTCCCTCTCAAACCGTAAGTGACCACAAAAACCTGTGTGTGCTGGTTTTGCAAGTGTTGTGTTCCCTTTTCCCTTCCCAAAGCACCCTAAACCAAATGAGGCTGCTGCAGATCACACAAGCCACAGTTCTCACTTCATATCTTCTGGCACAGAGCTTGGCAAGCTGGTTGGGAATGCTGAATAAATGGGACTGGCATTTTCCATGGATTCAGTCTACATGCAGGATGTACTCTTTAATTCCTTTGGACAACACATGAGTGACGGCTACCTCTTTCACATGCACTAATACTGGAGAATGCATCTACAAAACTGAGAGGTGATGTGAAGCAGTATGTGCTGCCTCCCATCCTTCCTGTATGGAAATACTGCTAACTGATTGCTTAAAGTGTCTGACTTGCTGTGCTGTTTTATACAGGATAGGTAATTTTGTCTTTGTGTTGATGAAGGCAGTTATGATTGCAAATGGGAATAGCAGCAAAGCAGAAAATTCCAGTCAAGGTGGATCTCACTACTTCTGTCCTGCTGACAGAGGTCTGCAGATGCTCCTATCACAACTCCAGCTATCAATCACTTTTAAAGTACATGCCGAGGCAGACAAATAAAAGAATAGCTAATAATATGAACCAATACCAACCATCAGTGGTAGATAGGTAAAGGAATAACCTTAGTTCACTCTGTGCAAGTTTACACAACAGTCTTATCTCCAGCTATATCCTCTGCAGCTGTAGGCTAATTCTTATTCTTCCAGGTTTTGTGAACTGTGGGAAGAATCACACCTCCACTGGCCTGGGGTTATATCACAGGGGTTTTTACAAACACGTGTTGCACAGTTCTGACACGTGAAGCAAACCTGGCCCTAAAGCCCCAAAACTACAGAGCATAAACAAATGGACAGATTAGGTTCTGGGCTAGAAATATCTTATAAAATAAGAAGAGATGGAATGCAGTCGCTTCAATAAAAAGCAAGGATTTAAAAGTTTCAGTCACATGCAGCTGCTCCCACAACCTTAAGAAGAAGACGGAACGGTAGAAGGTGTCCCAGTTCACCTTCGGTAAATGTCAGGTTCTGTAGGTCTGGGCTGCTTTGGACATGGGTGCCTGCACTGAGCCTGTAGGTTAGAAGCTCAGCAAGGTTCCATTAGTGTCACCTAATCCGGCCTGTGCAGCAGTGGTGATGGAGTGCCTGGGAGTTGTGGGGACAGCAGGACTGGTTGCTGCTGTCTGGTAGAGTGGGTGCTGATCCCACTGACTTTCCTGCAGCAATCCCAGCAGGCTGGCCAGGCTTGTCCTGCTGGAAAACTGCCCTCAAAGCACTAAAAGAGAACACGGCTTTCAATAACCATGAGGTGATGGATATGGAAGATGGATACAGGCCAGAACCTCTCCAGATAAACCTGAAAATTACCTTGAAGGAGGCAGGCACAGGCTGTCCTTTGAAGGGTTAGATTTGTGCACAGGGTGTCTAACAAATATTAGGGAGAAAGATATAGGGAAGATTTCCATCAGCTGGAAGAACTGGTGCAAAATTTGCCAGGGATGCTTGTAACAGCTAAAAATCCTAGGTATTGAAATCAGTGCCTGTGGCTGGGCCTCTGATGCTTTCTTATTTTCCCACACACATTTGAGACAAAGGTGTGTGCAGGATGACATTTATTGAGTGTAATTAGCCACTCGTAATAATTTTAGTACAACCGATTAGCAATGTTATTTTCAATTTATGTTTTATTTTAATACGCTCTGTACTTCACATCTGGCAAAGCGAATGGTAGGGAAAAGTTAAGTCTAGGATTCTTTTCTCTCAGTTGCTGTACATGCTAGCTAGTGTTCAACAAAAAATTCTTCATACTCAGCTACTTCTTCGTGACTTCTAATTAGTACTTAGCCAACCAACATCTGCAAAGCAGACTTATTTTACTTAGCTTATTTTAAATTAAGGCTACTGGGGATTAGCATCTACAAGGTCACTTGACAAAGCGCCAACCTTGCCAATCAGACAAAGGGTTACTCTAACGAGCTCATGAATTCCCAGCGCTGTGCACTGCCAACACGGGTACCTCTCCAACAGGATCACAGAGCAGGCTTCAGCTAATGATAGATTAATGCCAATTTAGTCAGCGTAATGCCTCCTGTCGCTAAAGCTTTTCTGTTGCAGCAGTGCTGATAAGGTCCCTAAGAAATCCCATGTATGTGAACTAGCTTTGCTCGCAGCAACTTTGACCAAAGGATGAAGTTTTGCAGTAGCAGATTTCAGAACTCCTGCATCTAGGTGAAAAGATAAACATTCAACATTTCTCTCAAGAGCTGATCTCTTTTTTGTTTTAATTTTATATATATAAATATACCATAAAGCGTACCATTTCCTCATTTCAGTACAGAGTTTTCGAACTTTACTAAAGAAGTGAAATATAAATGCTACAATTTTATGTTTAAAACAAGTTTTGATGACAGCCTTCCCGTAAGAGCAGGCCCAGAAACTCTGTTAGCTACGTGGAGAGAGACAAAAACACCCTCAAAACTTTGTTCTATGCAAGAGCATTCAGGGTAGCAGATGTGCCTCAGCTGGAGCTGCTTGCAGGTGTCTGTGAGTTCCTCACATGAATGCCCACTCTCCTTAGTAGAAACTGCTTTATTACTAACCTGAAAGTTTCACATTCAACATGTATCTCCCTTAAATTCATTGTCAAGACCCAGTTTTCCTTATTCTGTGTCTGCCTTTGCTGACCCCAAATGGCAAGAGGTATCGTCAGTTGTGGATGTGGGGATCAGGACTGCAGATTGCTGAATTTTCAGACAAAGCCATGTGAAATCAACCACTGTAAACCTGGTAAAAAAGGTCAACCTTTGGTTTTGCCCCTTGTCCTTCACAACCCGGAAAATGTTCACAGCATTGAAACAATGAGGCATTGGAGCAGGGGTGCAGGCAATACCCCCCGCACATGATTTGCACTTTCATACTTCCTCCCTGTCCTGTCTTCGACCTCAACTGGTGTCTCCTGGACAGGAGAGGAAGAGCTCCAGGCGAATCCTATCTAACCCATCACAACCACTCTCAATTCAATCTCAATTCAATCTCTACCATGCTTTCGGGTCCTGCAGGTGAATACTCGGTGACTAAAGCAGCAATCTAAAATCTGTCAGTGTGTCTTGCTGCCCAGGGCTTTGTTGTTGGTTTACTCCTTCTCAACGTGTACTTTCCAAAACGGACACGTTAAAACAAAAAAATTCCAAAATGAAATCTTTAAAACGATTATAACACCACAATACCTGTTTAAAACAGTACTGCCCGTGCTCTGGACAACTTGTTAAGAGCAATTCAGCATTCTTATAATTAATCCACAACAAAAGAAGCTATAAGATGCCACAAATGAAGGCATAATTGGCCATACAGAGGCAACACTACCATGAATGTTGTTTGGCAAGGAAAAAAAAAAAGCAGATACAGAATTCATCCAAAACCGGGTTCAGAACTGCCCAGCGCTGCTGGGATCACACTGCAGGAGACGGACTATGGATGGATCGCTCTTGGCGCCTCGGATGAACTCCTCCAGAGAGAGCTTTCCTAGAAGAGAAACATGTTTGCTTAGCACATGCGGTGGGCCGCAGCACACGGGCCAAGCCTTTGAACAAGCATGGTGGAAGGAAATGGGGAGAGCTCCAGGAAAATCTCTGGGAAAGCAACCCCGCAAGGCAAAGCCCTGCCTGCCTGCACCCCACTGGCTGTGGGTGGTGTGGCTGTGCCTGGGCAGCCAAGGGAGGAGTGGTGGGTTTGAGGGGTCACCCTGTGTAGGCAGGACACCCCAGCCACCCAGCACGGGGCAGAGGCATCTGGAGGGTGCCTACCATCACGGTTGGTGTCCATCTGGCGGAAGATCTTCTCTGTCCTCTTCTCTGGTGTGGACTCATCTTCCGGCATCTTCATTACAGATGAAACCATCTTATAGATTGCCTGTGTGATATGACAGGAGCAAAGAGCTGGTAAGAAACACGTTATCTTAATGCAGATTATCTCCTGGTGACAGAAATAGGCATAAAATATCCCAGGAACAGTGGCTTGGACCTCCTCTCTGGACGCTGAAGAGAGTCGCGTGGCACCAGTGCACGCAGCTGCCCTCTTCAGTGGGGCTCTCATTTATGGAATACTGTGTTTCCTTATTTAGTCACGGTCGAACACGATCTGGGTTTGGACCGAGGTTACATTTTTCCATATTAAACCAGACTTCAGATGAATTTATCACTTTCACAGCACATTAGGCACTGGCAGCTCCCAGAGCCCGGGGGAACAGTGAGACCAATGAGACTTGTCCCATGCTGAGATGTGTCTCCGTGCTTCAACCACCCAGGCTCCATCCTCACCACCCTATCCCCCTCACCCTGTCTTTGCTTCCCCATCTCCTGTCTCTCCCCTCTTGGTCAGCACCCTGCTCACAGGGAGGCAGTGACTCATTCCTGCATTTGCCACGTCTCACAGATAATGAAGACTTGACCAGCAAGGAGGTGGCCTTTTCCTCAGGGATTGGCGTGCATGCACAGCTCAAAACCCCATTCACAATTCATTTCACAGAGAGCAGGTGTCTAATTCCACATGGCACTGGTGCTACCCATAGTTATTCTCTGCACAGACAAATCCATTAGTCACGGATGGTACTAGCTGCCCCTAAATGAGAAGTACTGTTAATTTTAAACCAAGGATGAGTAGTTGTCTCTGAACTGGTCATCCAAACGTTGCCTGCACATGTGAGCATCCAGTACCAGTACCCAAGTGGTTTTTTCATCAGATACTTTTGTGGTGCCACACAGCTGTGAGAACAGAAGCAGCCAGATGACTGCAGGGTGGTGGCCTGAGGGGAGCCTTCTGGCCCCTTGGCACATCCCAGCCAAGGCTGGGCTGACCTGCTCCTTCTGCTTCCAATCACAGCTCTGGTTGACGGACACTGCACTGGGCAGTCACTTTGCCCTCCAACTCTGCTCTGTAGATGTGGATAGCTTGCTTTCAAAGACTCAGATTCTTGTTCCCCCCTCAAAACACAGTGCCTGCAGCTGTCAGTTGATAACTTAGGGCAGACGTAGTTGCTGTAGGGTATGATTTCTTTAGCTATTTGTTCTCCACTTCCTCCTGATCTGGAAAGGGGGGTCCTTGGTTCAAGTACAAGATTGCTCGCTGGATCTCTCCTATCCCCTTTCCCCATTCTTCTAGCGCACTCCCATCATCTGGTCCACAGCCCCCAAGGGCTGGCTTTAGGAACATAACAGCACAAATTCACCAGCTGGAGGATGCCGCTAAGCAGCACAGGCATTTACACCCTGACTAGGGAGCAGCCGCTTCCTTGGCCATCTTGCTGGCTTCTCCTCTGCCAGCAGCTCACCTTTCGGGCTCCTGGCCTTTAAATAACTTGAAGAGTTACACACTGAGAACGGCATTTTTCTGTTTAATTAATTATACATGGTTTATGCTCAGCACAATCAAACATCTGCTCCTCAGTTATGTCACCAACACTGTGACTGGGTTTCCTGGTCTGCCCTCTGGTGAGTCTGTAATGCTGGCTATGGATGCAACCAGGGGAATGCAGCAGAACATTTCAGCATGAACAGCTGCTGGCTGAATGGAAAAGTGGTGGGCACCCTTTTAATCATCACCAACATCATCATCAGCACCAGCATCATCATTACTGTTATCATAATGATTTGCGCTGCAGGAGTGCCTAAAGACTCCCAAGAGAACTGAGGTGCTGGGCAGAGTCTCAGTAGAGGCAGAGATGCTGTCCACACAATCCTGATCATCTCATAACCAGGGAAACAGAAGGATGAACATGCAAGCACATGAACATGGGGATGAGGGAGCTGGGGGAGGGAGGCAACAAGGGAAGAAAAAGAGGGACGGTAAGAATTTACACCTTCCTCATCCTCATCAGCATGCGAGGCTCGCAGGGGTCAGAGCAGAGATGAGGCTTGTAAATCTGCCAATGTTTAGCATCTTAAGCTGTCTGGCTTTTGTCTGGGGTAGGAAGAGAGGTGGAGGGGTCATTCCCTCGCTCTGGGTGAGAGGAGGGCAAAGCAGAGAATCTGCATTGAAAGTGTGGGAGGAATGCCCGAACCAGGAGCGCAGGCGTGTTTACCCTGATCAAAGTAACCATAGTAAGAATATGCAGATTTTTAGGACAAAAAAAAAGCATTTCAGGATGACTTCATCCTACAGAGTCCTTTTCACAGAGGCGTGTGAAGGGAATAACAGATGAGATATTCTAGGAAAGCCAGATGGGAATAACATAGTAAGCGTTCCTTTCATGCTGAAAATGGTTACTCTGGACAAATTCTTGTGTCCTTACTCAGAAGTTTAGTGGGAAGTTTTCCCAAAGTAAAAGCCAGTTAAAGCCAGCTTAAGAATTTTGAGCCTTGCCCCATATTAATTCAGAGAAGCTACACAGAGCTCTTTATTGCATGTCTGAAAGAGCAAGCTTTGAAAGGAAGATGGTTTCATGTGGTAATTACTTGGAGCTGGGCTGTACCAACCCCAGCCTGTAACGTGGGACTGAAAGGCTGCAGGGCCTCCACTCCGTGTGGAGTATGACTCCTCAGCCTTGCAGCACTTGGGCTGAATGAAAGCCATCGGTGGTATTCAGCAGGAGAAGGTTTGAAGGTCCTTATCTATCAGCCACCTGAGTCAGGGCGGCTTTCTGTTAGGAGGGCTCCTCAATGCCACCAAGACGCTGTGTCTGTAGAGCCCTGTGTGCATTGATGGAGTGAGCACAGGCTCCAGCTTCATCTGAACTGGCTGGTTCCCTGCTGAGCTCTCCCCTTGGATTTCCCACCTGCAGGTGGATGAGCAGTGAGGGGTGATTTAGGGAAAATCTCACCCCTTTGCCCATGCTCACAGGTTTGGTTCCTAGTCACTGGCTGCCACCCAGAAACCTTTGTTGGGGCTGCATTTTCCTGCTATAGCTGGCAAAGTGTCAGAGCAACTTACAGTAATGGCAGCAATGACAGCACAAATTTTCAGTAGATCTTTTTTACTCTGTTGAAATAAGTCTTGACAGCTAAAAATCTCATTAAATGAATAATCAGCCTGAAATAATTGCTTTCCTCTCAATCTCATGGGGATTTTTGACACTGTCTTTACTGAGAGCCCAATCAGCTTCTGCTTCTTCCCATATCAGCTTCTGTTTCTTCCTGGCTTACAAATAAGCTAGCCCAGCAAGTGAAACGTGTGTGCTCTCTCTGTATTAAACTGGAAGTGTTATTCTCATCTCTCAGTTCAGTATTCTTAAGATGCCTTATGACTCCATATGGTGAAAAAACGTATCCTTAGAACAAGGTTTCCATCTCTTATTTGAACTCTTATTTTAAGAGACTCACCAAATATGTCCCATTTCAGCAAGGCGAACAAACACAAATATTCTAGATGGTTTGCAGCTATTTTTGAGTGGACTGGGCTATTTAGATTATAGGTAAACATATGGGAGACATGAAAAGCATTTCTAGAGCAGGAGAATCTGAGAGGGTCTGTGGCGAGGTCTGTCAAGAGGGCAGGCTAGGAAGCATCTTCCCACAGTACTTGGCAGATGTGCTATGCCTGGTAGGTGGAGCAGTATCCCATGGACCTTCTTTCCTTAAGCTCTGCAATCGTCAGAGCCTAATCAGCTCACCACAAAAGTCCTTCATGTTATGTGATCCTCCGAAGTGTGCAGCCAGCTCTAAGCAGAGAGCTGCTTTTGGAGACTGGCCTAAGGACATGGACGGGCATGGTGAGTCTGTGATAGGCTATGCAAACATGGTTAACAGCATTGCAAGTAAACAGAGTTTAACAGAATGGAGGTGCTTTGCCCTCTGTCTCATCCTTTGCAGAGAAAACAGGCTTCATATGGACCATTCATGTTTATCTCCTTGGCAGCTGACCCATTATTAGGGCTTCTGTGGGATATGAGCCATCTTATCCTATAGTAGCTTTGCTTTTTCAGCGCTGCTGCTGCTGCTGCTACCGCTGTTACCACAAGCGCCTTCTTGCAATGAGTTCAATGCCAGTATTGCCTGCAGTGGTGTTAGATTAAACCAGAGCATGGGAAAGGCAGTGCAAGTGACCCTCAGCATAACAGTGAATATCACTACAGAGACAGAACTTTCAAAGCACAAAGAAAAGCAGACCAAAAAAGAAGAAAAGCATGCTTTGTCACGATGTTATTTAAGATACAGTAATCCCACAGTAACAGGGGGCAGCATTTTTCTGTGAAACTAAGACTTTTAGATGGATGGTGGGTTTTAGCATTCATTTTGATGTATTGTCTCATGCAAAAATCCCAATGAAAACATAATAAATCCTGCTATACCAATATGCAAATGTATGCTAGATAAGGGACTTGTAATAGGTTCTTCTGAGACGTATATCAGAGATATGGTGGAGTTCTGATTTTCACTACAGAAAGACTGTGATGGCTCAGGGCCTTCAAGAAGACATTTGATACAGAATCCTGCCTTTCCATATTAAAAAATAATCATCTTTTCTAAATGAAAGTGATAGTTGCTAGCTGGGGTTTCTTTTTAGGTCTAATCACTCTATATTAAGGGAACCTCTTGATAAAACCAGAAAATGTGCTCATCTACTTCAGCTTCACATGTCATCCAAACATATTTCCAGAGACTACACAACAAATCTTATCCCACTGGGAGGAGCTACAGGTGACCAGTGCAATACAGGCAGATCACTGTGGCCATAAAAACTGGAAGAAGAGAACAAGGTGAGATCAACAAAAACATTGCCTTGGGGGAAGCTCCATCACAGAAATGGCAGCTTTGGAAAACTGCTGATGGTCCATGGTACAGAAATCACTGTTGCTCAGGCAAATGAGGCTTTTTACTTCTATAATTGCTGTTTGTGTGGTCCCTCAAAATGTGGAGTGAGAGTAAATGTGAGAAAGCATCATTCAGTTGCAATCCGAAAGAAGGAGAGAGCCAAATCTCCCAAGAGTGTCAGGCTGAGGGCTGTAGGCAGTCCAAGTGTTGCTTTAAGTTGGATGTACAAACTGGCTAAATGTTGCCCTACACTGATCCCTAAGCTTCAGGTTCATTGGATGACGGCATCATGGCTGTAGAGAACAATGCTACAATTTGGTACCAACATGATTATGAAGAGAAGTCAGAGCATTTCAATCTCTAAACACGCTCATGAGCTGATCAGGGGTAACTGGAAAATGCTGCCAGCTTTGCTGCTCCTTGCTTGGCTCCCTACAGAGAATCCAGCTACTGATGTGTTTATTGTCCTCCCTCTTTGTGAATCTTCTGATCTAGGGGTTTGTGCTGCCATTCAGCACTGAGGCCTTCCTGGGCTGCTCAACAGCAGCTAGGAGTCCTGTGGTCCTTGGGGCATCTCCTCCTGAGGAGCAGGAGCTTGCTGGGGTTTGGCTCCTTGTGTTTGCTTTGTGCTTTGCTAGTTCTTTTGGGATTCCCTGTTTTCTCAAGAGGAGAAATACAGCTAGAAAAACAATAAATGACACCCTGTTCACCTTCCCCAGGGGAGAGGAAGATTTGTGAGGAACAGAGTATCTTCTAATTCAGATATTCCATGGGGCTCGTCATGGCACAGAGGCAGGGAGGTCTCTGCATCTCAACACTATTTGCTCTTCTACTCAGACACAGGAACGCAAAACAGAGTAAGCGAAAGACACAACCCTACATTTTCAGCTGAGAATTGTACCTGGTCTTGCTGAACCAGTGCAAGTGCTGTTGTTAGCTGCTGTTTGGAGGACATGAGAAGAGCCCTGGTAGAAAGACAAGGGCACCTGGTAGAAAGACAAGCCCAAGGTAGAAAGACAATGGAGTAGGCTGACTCCACATGTGCAGTTTGCAATCACAGCCTGCAATTTGTGGGCACTCCTTTCCCTTGATTTCTAGCACAAATAGAAGTCTGAATAATACTCTCCACTGTTAGCACTTCAAAATTTCCATGGAAAGAAAGGATCTTGATAACAGGCTTTTTTTTTTTCTTTTTTCTTTTTTACCAGGGCTGCACTCTACAGCTTCAAGCTGTGTAAATATAGTGCCATATCAAAAATGTTTTAAAGCTTTCAGTGGAGTGATATGCCTCAAGGATAAAAACATGTTAGGGGAAGCCAAAATGAGGTGGGACTCCTACTAGCACCACAAGAAAATACATCTTGAGAAGCTGTGTATGGAATCATTGTCTACCCAGATAAGGTTTATCTATCATGGCACTTAATACAAAGACAGCTAGTATGATACTAAATATGCAGACCTTACTGGAATTAGGCAGACACCTTTCAAAATATGTGAGCTGGTTCTTCATAACAGCATGATTTCAAATTAGATTTGTTTCTTATTGTGTAAGGAGCCCGCTTTCCTTAAAAGTACACTACCTGGTTGATCTAGGATGTCTACTTGGTCCAAATGTAATTAACTGTAATTAATTGTCAGTGATTTCCCAGAGGACAGAATCACATTTATCAGCAGGTTAGTTGCTGTGCTCCAGCCCAGCAGAGCTCCCAAGGGACAACTTCCCAGCATGTTGCTCAGGAAGGACTCATAATGGATATCAAATGCTGTAGTTTGAATTGTGAGATGATCTTTGCCAAGTGAAATAACATTTTATACTCAAGCAGTTACAACCAAGATCATAAACCCCCAAATGTTGCCAGAGTTTTTTGTTCAGTGTCTCATTGCAACATTACTTCATAATTTGCTAGCAAGGAGGGAGGCCAAGAGGTGCCTCTAAGCAGCACATACCTGCACGATTTCCAGCATCTCTGACTTACTGATGTAGCCGTTCCCGTCCAGGTCATACATGCTGAATGCCCACTTCAGCTTTTGCTCCAGTTTCCCTCTTGATGTTACGCTCAAGGCTATGATGAATTCTCTGAAATCTATTGTTCCATCTCCATTGGCATCAAAAGTGCGGAATACGTGTTCCGCAAACTTAGAAGCGTCCCCATAAGGGAAAAAGTTCCCATATATTTTTTTAAACTCCTCCATAGATAAATGCCCACTTGGACAGTCTCTCAAGAAGCCTTTGTACCACTCCTGGATCTCATGTTCTGTAAAGTCTGTACTTTCTAGCAAATCCTGCATGACTTCAGGGCGTAGTTTGCTGTTTTGCTTTCCCATATTGGTGTCAAAATATTACCTGCAGAGGAAAAAATCCACATATGAATTGGTATTTTAATTATTCATAATTGATAACTATTAGCTTGGAGGCTGTAGAAAAGCAGCGTGCTGGATTCTGAGTTTTCTGATGATAGTTCACTCTTGGGAATGGATCAAAACTTTGGGCAGCATCCACTACTACGTGTACACTGTAAGAAAACTAACAAGCCTTAAATGCATGTTGATTGGATTGTCTTTTCATGGTCTGGAAAACTGTAATTACATTGAATGTTTTGCCATCCTACTTTGCCTTTGAAATCACTAAGTAAGCAATGGATGCTGCAAGGCGTTGCTGACCAGTAGCTTTGTGCTGCAGCATAGCTTCCACCCCAGTAACCCCTCTGAAGGATCTGACCTGAATGAGATACATTTATTTGTACCTCTGGTGGAAACCAGGTTGCTACAAAGGGCTATGTTCAGCTGGTCTTTCTCCAAAATAAGATCATGGAGTAACTGCAGTGTACACTGAAACCAAAGAGCTTGAAAGCCCTTCTAGATAAAAATTTACAGCCAGAATCAAACAGAGCAACCCAGAAGTTGCCTCTTGTTTGGTAAAGACAAATTTCAATTTTAATTCAAAATACAGGTAAAATCTAAAAAAATTTTACCAAAGATGGATTCCCTTACCCTAAACTATCACTATGGGTTTTTATTCTCCTTTTAGCCAGAAATTGGATCTATTACTAAGTAATAGTAACCTGGGTGGTCACAGGTCTTTGAAAAAAAAACCAACCAACCAACCAAAAACCTCTCAAAGAAAAAAATAAAAAAAGGAGAAAATAAAAGTACCCAGACAATAAAACTGGCAATCCGTTCCCTTAAATGAACCATTAAGGAATACTATTGGATACAGCTTATGTTAAATCACCTTAATTATATTTTATTTAAGGCAAGTTGCTACATACCACATTGTGCAGCAGATTTACTAATTACTGATGCCCTTTGGGTTTAAGTTTTGGAGCCGGAATGAGTTGGCTCCAAAAGGCACCATCATCAGTTTTACTGGAAGCTTAGCATTATACCTGAATTAGCAATTCTCTATCGACAAACCTGCCTGAGAATTTCTCACAACTAAAATATCATGTATGGATAACTTAAGTAGAATTACAAAATAATTCATACAAGACTTCCACACTGTTGTCAGAATAGAGTCTCTGGGCCACAGAGATGGATTTATGAACACTGGAGTGTCTAATGAGCATTCAATAAAATGTCTGTTCTAGACCAAAGTAATACTTTTAAAAATGAAGAATAATACAGTATCATTACATGTCAGCAGCAGATAGCGAGAAATGTACCACCATTTGAAGCAAATCTACTGTCTTTCCTCTTTGGAACTGGGAAGAAGAAATTGATGCTCTCCATGGTTGATGCTAATTGTTTCCAGTGGTGAGAAGCTCCCCTTCTCCCCAAGGTGAATTTGAACTCCCAAGGCACCTAGAGGAGTGTATCCTTAACCTCCTGTGTTCTTGGATCAAAATAACAAAAAAGTTTTATTTCTCAAGGGTAAAACGGTGGGATCCATCCTAGAGCTTCCTATGTTTTCACAGGATCCACTGGTGGTTGCCTGGCAAAACAGGTATCTAGTCTAAACTTGTTGCCTACACAGCTGAAGGACAATAGGCTCACCTGCTTACAGAGAGGAGGCTGAAAGGGGTAAGAAGTCCTTCTTCATGAGAGCATCTCCATCTCCTGACCATTTCAGGGGTCTGGGTGACTACCTTGATTCAGATAATGTCTTTTCCTCCAAAGTGTCTACAAAAAACTTGGAAAATGGAAGGTGCACCTCGAAGGCAATTTTTTCAATTACCTTTCATCGTTTCATCCTGATCAAAACACAATGTACAGTTTTTAAGTAACCCAAGCTCTTAATACCTTGAAAATAGCAAAAAAACCCCCATTTTATAGGCCCAGTCCAACAGCTGCTGAGGCAGCTGAAGGTTGCGTTGTCTTCAGCAGGAGTTGGACAGGGTCCATAATAAACAACCTGGGAATTAGCTGAGTGAACGATTACATTAGGGCAGCCAGACGGGTTTATATCAAGCAAAACAACAAGAGCAGGGTCTGCCAGCGGGATGGAAAAGCAACTGGACAAATGAAGTAGTCGGGCTTAGTTTAGAGCAGCATCAGTTTAATACAAAACAAACCAGTAAAATCCCTTGAATAGGTAGCAGAAACCCACACCCACGTGGCAGCTATTCCACAGCCACAGGGACTGCACACTTTTCAGACCATTAGAGTAGAAAGGGAAGATCTCTGACTAATATACAAGCCACTTGCAGTAGGAATGAGCTGGCAGTAGTGATATAATCCCTTGCTGCTTTTTAATATCCCAAACATTTGAAAATGCAAAACTCGGCTCTTACACTTCCAGAGTCTTATGGCAAATAAAGTAGTGAGGTAACATGCAGGCAGTGGCCTTTAAGAGGTAGCCAGTAAGAATGTGTTCCAGTTCAAAAAATGATGCACATGGCTGCAGGTGCAACATATTTATACCAAATAATAAAAAAAATAAAGAACAGCAGAAAGCACTGCATTGCAAAACACTGCAGTCAGAAAAATCTATGTTCTCCAGGCAGGAGGGAGAGCTAACCTTATCTGACTTGCAGCAAAGGGTTGAAATTCACAGCCACTGTGATGCCGGGCAACACGGTCAAAACCAATAGGATTATTTCTGAGTCCACTTGTGATGAATTTGTATCATGTTCTTTGTCCTCTAGATTGTTCCTTATTAATAGTTGGTGTTCTAGGAACTGTAACAGTGGGATTTATTGTGCCCATTCTATCAACACGGAGCAAAATGCTTTTGCAATCCAAGTACAGAAAATCCTTGAAGACACTTGAAGATCCTTATATTCACTTCATACACTGCTGCCTGCCTCTTCAGGATAGATTAGATTATGGGCAGAGTATAGTGAGCTAAGGGAAACTCAACTAACAATGACAGCAATAAATGAACAGAATGAAATAAAATTCAACCTGATTTTAGGCATCTTTTCACACCTTATCACCTCTGCAGATCTTTAAAATTTCTAACGATTGATTAAATGTTAAAAATGCAGCAAGTAAATAGTGAATGGCAGTCATGGTGGCGAAGTAAAACATTGACAATACTGAGGAACAGATGTTGGAGGTATACAAAACAAAGACAAAGTAAGTGTTTAAAGATTATGTTTAACTGCATTGCTACAATTTCTTCCTCTGATACAATGGTGTTACACGTAACATACATGAACGGCTTCCTATATGGGACAACATGGTGTACAAAAATATTAAGGTCTTAATTCTGAAGGCAATATTGTTTAGTAAAAAAATGTTTATGTCTTGAAGGGTTGATACTATTTCAGCCAACAACCATAGACGATCAGAAAGAAAAACATCACTGCTGTGTTGTTGCTATGGAAAGAATCTCTCTTCCTTGGCTATTGTAGGAAATGTCACAAGTACCACTCCATAAAGTAAATACTTAGAGCTTGCTCTAATCAGGTCTAGGTGTAGAGTTTTTAAGATGAGACTGAAGATAGAGCTATTTGACAGGGTGTGTCAAAATTCAGCGTCTAAGAGAATAAATAAGTAGTGACTGACACCACACTGACTGACTTTCCTGCCATGCGGCAGGTTGTGTGCAGACAGGACATCAATGCTGTTACACCCTTCTCC
>JAVHNF010060950.1:50005-65820 GCA_034783455.1 Micropsitta finschii | reverse complement strand
AGTCTACTTTTAGAAGCAGAGCATTTTTAGACGCCTTGAAGGTACCCCCTCCTGCCTCAGGGAGGTGCAGTGACCACCACCACACACCTGCATGCCTCTGACTAGCTGCTTCATTAGCATCAGTGTTTCCTTAGTAATACTTTGAAGCTCCTCAACTCATGTAATGTGAATGGCGACATTTGACTTGGTCAGTTCTGTGGGGTCATTGATCAGAGAGCCCTCCATGAATGAAGCAGATCCAGGATACAAGCCCTTCCATACCCTCCTTTTCTATCATCTTTGAGGCTCTTCCTCTACTGTTGTTTTCCTGGTGTGATTCAAACCACTTTTTCACATGGAAGTGAACAGTAAGAGACCAGGTTGGACGGGGCTTTGGGCAACCTGGTTTAGTGGAAGTTGTCTGTTCCACTAGGACCCAAACCGGTCTGTGATTCTATGATTAACAGTGAATTGTTTGCTAAATTGTGGGAAAGCCTCTTGTGCTGTTTTCCAAGTCTGCTTTAAAGAATGCAGTAGTCCTGTCAAAGCTGGGCTGGAGCTGAAAGCCCAAGTTCTGGATCTCCGTCAAAATGGCTCTCCTCTTTCTTTCTTTTTTTCCTTTTTTTCCCTCTTTTCAAACTTTTTTTTCCCCTGAGTTTATCAGATTTGAGTTTGGGTTCTTGAATCACTCCACTGATTCAAGCAGTAGTAGCTAACTTAACTAAGATGCACCAAGTAAGCTAGACTGATATCTGGAGCCCTGCACTGCTCTCATCCATTCCATCAGTGCTTTCCTTCTGTTGGATATTACTGGGGGAGGAGGGCGTATGACAATTTTTCTGGGTTTTGCAAATCCTTACATTGTCTGTTTCTTAGAGCACTAAATCCATGTACTTGCCAACTTGTCTCCATTGGAGCAGAATGCTTTTTACCTTTCACTCCTCAACAACTGCACAAACTCAATTTGAAGTGAAATTCAAAATGATCCAGGCAGCCTGTTCATTAGTCTGGCACTCGCAGAGCTTTATCAATATGTAAATTACAGTTTCTTTGCCTTGTATGGGAAAAATCAATCCTTACCTTCTCTATCTTATCCTGTATGTACTTCTAAAGGCCAATTTATGTCTACTTAATCATCTTCTCATACTGGGTCTCGGCATGTGGTAACTATTCTTCAGTCAGTTACAAAAAGTGTGGCAGACAAATAAACCTTGATCCCATATGGATGACTGCACTGGACACTTAGGAGTAAAAGCAGCTTTTAACCCAGGCTTAGTGTACAGCACAGCTCATATCTATCCATGAAGTGCTACGAAGCAAAATCTGAAATGCATGAGCATGCACTTGAATAGTTTGAGGTGAAAGAGAGAGCACTGTAATTTGAATGAGACATTTCTGTGCTGTTGGCTGGCACTGCAGGAATGTGACCTCGCATGGCATCACAGGGTACAACTTGAACTGACAGCAAGTGCCAACAAGCATGGACACTGATCACATTTTATCATGGGCTTCTTATCATGCATTTCAGTCACAGGCTTATGTACTCTGGTTTTATTCATTCTTTGTGCTGCAGCTGCTAAAGAGTCTGATCTAACTGGGACATCAAGAAAACAAATAGAAGAAAAATACCATGTCTCTGCTTTAAGTGATTTATGTGTACGAGGCTCTTTGTACAGAGCACGCCCAACGTGGTCCTTATCAGGCATCAGCCTTCTGCTTTAAAAGTTGGCAAATACACCCGAATGTTTACAGGAATGCTGAACCTCTCTGTTTCACTGATGTGCAAATCAGCTGTATGATGGTGGGAGATTTATGGTGGTGGATATATATGTTTGATGCTTAAATAATACTGAAGTTTACAAAGTACTGTATTTTCACCCTGACTAACTTGGCTTGTTTATAGTGTGTTTCTTCAGTGATGCAAATATACCTGAGTGTCTTTGGATAAGTGTTGTATGGTAGGAACTTATCAAAACGCAATCACACAGGTGGAAATTGAAGTATTTGATGATCATTTGTCATGCAGGTAGTTCAACTGCTGTTCATAGGAGAGCTCAATTCAATTGAAGTGTAGATCTTTATAGATCTCCTTTATAGGGAAAAAGTCTGATATTCCTAGCCTACAGTTTTATTTCCCAACAGTTCCTAAAGAATGTAAATCTCCATTTGAACATCCAATTTATTATTACCTGGTTTAAGTCAAGAATATTCTTTAGCTTAAGAGGTCACTATCAACTAAATTCTGTAACCACACCATGCTGCGGGACAAGTAAAATGATTTTAAAGTAACTTTGTAAAATTACCATCATTTCTACAGTAAGAAAATGATGACAGATACAAAGATAAGCCTGATTGGAAAAGTTTATCTTAAAAACATAGTTGAGCAAAGAAAGACACAATGTTTTGCAAAGCTGCTGTTACTGCTTTGTTTCATTTTTCATCTCTGTTCTATTTCTGGTTCAGTTCTCATGCTGATGGCAGGAATACAGCAGGAGACTCTGTACATGGGTGTATATGTGACCCGATCATTTGTACGTGAGTTCCTGTGGCCAAAGGAAGAGACTTGCTTTTTCCATTAAGGACATGTTGTTTTGTTTTGTTTTAATTTTCCAGGCCAAACAGGCTCTAGGTCTAAAAGGTCTGTTTCTCAGAAATCCAAAGCAGGCCTCTCTGGACAGTCATGCTGCTGGTCAGCTCCATCGCAAACATTCCTTTAGCAGCCACATCTTGAGGAGGACAGCCAGTGCGCCCACCAAGAGCCAGAAGAAGAACAAGAAGGGCTTTCCTGAAATTGCTTTTGACACAAAAGACAACAGCTCTGAAGGGGTCAACGAAGACCACGAAGTGGACGCTGCCTCACAGCCTCGCTTTGAGCAAGAGCCAGAAAGTGCTCCTCTGACACCAACTCCCCGAGATGGTGCTAGTGGGGAGGTACATGGCAAGGGGTTGAAAGGTAAGGCCCATGGTTCCCATAAAGCCAAAAGCCAAAGTTGTGCTCGAGAGGGTGCTGCTTTCAGTGAACCCATCCAGAGGTCCAACAGGGTCCGGCTTCAGGAGCACCAGAGCGAGAAGCAGAGCGTCTTTGCACGCTGTGCCATCAACAGCTCTGGTAGGATTGGAGTGGCCACCAATTGCATGAAATGCATGATTGGTTCCCAGGAAAGCCCAGATCTAGAATGCCAGTGGAGTGACCATCCTACCAGGCCTATTGCTAAAGATACACTTCACCATGACCAGTATAGCAGTATAACAGGAGAAGAGAGGTTAGAGCTGAAAACCTGGGGTGTTAAACCTGTGCAAGCTCAGCCCAGGAGGAAGCAGCAGACTTGCAGTCTTGCAGCAGCCCTGGAACTGGTGATGATCTAACAAGGAGCACCCAGTCTTTTGTGACCCCAGGGAAGAAAACTGTTGAATCTAAATGTCATGGAATAAAGGCTCATTCCCGGCAGCGGTGGCAGTGCCAATCAGGTGGCAAGTATGGAAGCACTGTCAACTTGGTTGCAGCCAGCAATGGCTCTATGTCCTCCAACTCCAGCAGTCTAGAAAGCCTTGGAAGCCCAGAATTCCCCAAGCGTTGTTCTGAAACTTCTCGAAGGCAAGTGGGCACCCTACAGAGGGAAATGAACGCCTTGTTCGTTCAAAAGTTGGAGGAAATTCGAAGTAAATCCCCTATATTCTTTACTGGTAAGACCAGATTTTCTTCACCCTTCTCCACTGTAGATCACATCATTGTCTTAGCTTCTGCGTAGCAGCTTTACCTAGCAGGTCCTGTCTGTTGTTTTGTTACCAAGAGCTCTTTTTCTTTATTGTTGGCAATGACTGAAAGAACAGTCTGCATAAATGTTTGCATTTCATTTTATTTCCTAGAGTTGTCTGGTCTAGATTAGTCCTTCCCATGCCTAGCTGAGCATCTGCAGTGGTGGAACTGGCCCATCAGTGCTTGGATTGCTTGTTTTGGGTGTTTTGTTTCCTCCTGTGTTTTGGGTTTTTACTGAATGTGGTATGATACTAAATGAATTTTAAGATCCAAACCAGAGCATTAAGTAGAGATTGACCATTGGAAATCTGTATTAACATACAATATTCATTATCAGTATTTGTGTTTTACTGAGGAATAACCACACCAGAAATGATGCACTCTGCTCACAGTAACACTAGTTCCTTCCTCAAAGAACGGCAAACTTACTGCCATCAGTTCAGGGATTACTGGATGGAATTCTGTTCTCTGGGTTATTCTGGAGATCACATTTAATGAACACAGCAGACCATTCTGGTCCTAAATGTCTAAATCCCCATTTATAGATGTGCTTAATGTTATGTATGTGATTTGACTATGACCTGAGGGCACAGTTGCACAATATAAAGGAGTGAGATATGTGATGGGATGTTGCTTGACACCAGCTGAGCTAGGTGGACTGTTGGCATTTCCAGGTTGCACAGTAAAATGTGTTGGTTTAAAGGACAGCTGCTTAAGCTACAGCATTTTGTAGCTGTGCTCAGCCAGAAATATGCACGTGGTCCCTGGGATCGCGTGGCTGTGTCTGTACTCATGAACTGGATGTTTGGAGAAATGGAGAATAGGAGCAGAGGTGATAAAGGTTTACATTTGAATAAGGAAACTGGCGCTTTTTTCCCGTCCTGATTTGTCAAAGAGGGGAGGTAGGGAAGAGATTTTGGCAAGATTTTCTGTTTCATACAATTATGAAGAGGAAGTAAAGAAACACAGCTTTTGCCTGTGACTACAAAGCATCTCTTCCAATCCCTCCCCCTTAATTGTCCAAGGAATTTGAACAAGGTTATATTTTTGGGAACATTAAGGGACTTTGGTTCTTCTTGGGATCTAATCCCTTTTTTAGTAACAGATTCTGGCTTCTTCGAGAGCCACATACAGGAATGTAAAATGCCCCATTTGTTTAATCAGTTAAATCTGGTTCAGTGCCTACGATTTTTCTATTTCTCTTTCTTAATTCTACTTTTTATGTATTTTTTTCCAATATCTGCTTTGAGGCTTTTAGGAAAATCCCAGGGCAATGGGAGCAGAGGGGAGAAGTTTGCCCATTCCCATGCCTTGAAATGAATCCAAAGCAGCAGAACTCTTTCTATGCCTAGATAACTGGCATTAGGTTTTTCATAAGCTCTAAGTAGTGTGCCGTATGAAACCATTTCCCATTACCAGTGCCAGCTCCCCTGCCAGCCCCCCAAGTCACTAAATAAATACTGTGATATGCTTGAAATTTGATTAAATCCATCTGACTTCCCAAGCATGGAATAAGCAAACCTTTAAAATGGTGAAGCAGTCACTTGGAGTGGCTGCTGCTGATCCAGTAACAAACACTGTGCTTGCACAGTGTGCTCTCCCCATCCGCCCTCCATTTAGTGCCTTGTGCCAAGAAACCAAGGAAACCAGTAACATCAGCCTAATATGGGTGCATTTCATAATTAAAAGTCTGTTGGTGGGAAGTGCCACTGGGATAAGACAGGAAAATATAGTCTCTCATTGTCCCCTTTATGGCAGCAGCATTGCGGTTCCCAGAATTGTCCCATCATCTATGCTGGCGGCCCAAGATTTTCCCCATACTGATGGATGGGGAGCAGAGCTTGTTGGTCTGATCAGCTCCAAACTCTTCCCAATACTCCTCCAGATCCTGACAGGTTCTGTCATGTTGTGAATGGTGGGGTTTGCTTATGGACACACGTGCTGCCTTTCCTTTGAACACTCCCAGCTGATGTCACATGGGCCTTTGAGCAGCTTTCTCCATCGTCAAGCGTCTTGTCACTGTGCAGGAGTGGGAATACTGGTGTTGAAGGGAAAGGCCCAATATTTCCTTGGAATTTTTGGTGATGCAGGTGATCTTTTCCCTTAGCATTAGGAAAGGGCTTTGGAGAAGAGGAGGCTGGATTCCATTCCCCAGCTCAGCGGGGTGCATTTCTTGAACAATAGCAAAAAATTGCTCTTTATTTTTCTATCACTAAAAAATAGATTTAAAATCCATCCGTTTGTGGATCCCACTGAGTGCTCTGGTTGGTCAGAAATTCTTAGGATCCTACAAGAATGCGTGAATATTTCTGTCTGTTTCCCTTCCCTCCCTCAGTACTAATATATCCTGTTACCTGCACCTGCCTTCCCTACATTAACTGGATTTTTCCTCTGTTCTGTCCTATTATTCTACATGCACACTCTCTCTTTCTAGTTAAGAACTGAAAGGACAAGCAAGCCAAAGGTAACTGTCTCCTGAGTGTCACTGATTCAAGCACCTTGTTGCCTGTAGTCCCAGTTTTTGTTTGTTTCCTGACATATAATTATCTGTTCCTATGTTCTTAAGGTTGTTGTCTGGCTCAGTGGTGCTTTTCTAGTCCCCAAGTGCATGTTTGCATTGTGGTTTGGAGACATGGGAAATAGTCTGTTGGGTGTGATTGCTTTGGCTCCTGGGATACAGGTTATAAACACTGCAGGCAGATGGAGAGTTCCCTTCAGGTAGTTGGTGGCCATAGGGATCCTATGGATTGTGCTGTCACCTGGTGCTCGTGAGCCACGTGTCTGTGCAACAGAAATTATAAACTTCATTAGGAAAAGCAAGTTATGATGCTTAAAGTTTTGTTTTGGTTTTAAAAGGCTACGCTCCATTGTGTGTGTATAGCTTGTGCTGTTTGTCATCTGCTCCAGAAATCCAGCGCTGCTTCTCTTCTGAGTAATTGATCCCTGGGATCATGTCTGTTGGTTGGCAGTGGTGTTCTGATTATTGTACATAGTCTGCGAATGCTCTGATACATTGACACATCTGAATGCTGGAAGGAAGGAAAAGAGCAATTCAAGTGGTGCTGGGAGGTGGAGGAAGAAAAGTTATTTTATGAGAAGGGGCACAAAGGACACAAAGAAATGGCTGGGTAGTTTGAATACAATAATCAGAAAAGCAATGTGGTGCTACCATGCATGGACTGAGATTTTCTGAAAGCAGCGGGGCTTTTGGGGAGGTAAAACTGAATGGGCAGAAGCTTTTGCTGCCTTTAGCCAGATGATTGAAATCATAAGTTATTATTAATATCTGCAGCTACTCCCTGAAAACAAAATAACACAAGAAGAATGAATCTTCAGCAGAAGCACCATTTGTAATAGGTATTAACTAATGCCTCTGTTTTTCTTGTTTCTTTCTTTTTCCTGTCTTTTCATGTCTCCCAAGTAGATGTCTGCCATTTCTCGATACAGAGGTCAGTCACTTCTTTATGCAGCCTAGAAACTATCACTGAAGAACCTGTTATTGCCAATGAAAACCATCACACCAGCCTTTTCTTCCCTCTGCCCATTGCTTCTTACAGTGATTCTGAAGAAGCATCTGTCTCTGATCATTCCACTGAATCTCGATCAGAAGCAAGCAGCACATCCAACCAGCCTCAAGAATCTCTACTCACTAGAGAGCAAAGAACAAATCTGGCTGCAGAAGACCAAGTGCACATAGTCACAAGAGCAGCTGACACGAGTTTAGTAGTTCAAGAGGATGAGAGGACAAGCGTGGCAGGATGTGTCAAAGAAGAAAATGGTTGGACACAGGCATGCATTAAAGCTGAAGACCAGTATGGACTGGCAGTACACCCTCAGAAAGCCTGTCTGGTACTGGCAGCAGGTAAGACTGATGGACAGCCTGTTGAGAACTGCCAGAACCAAAATGGCCAACCAGGCATGAGAAGCACCATTGAATCCAAAGGGCAAACACTTGGTGCAGCAGCTGTTATACGGCAGCAAAACAATGTGATTCACAGCACGCAGACAACTTTGCCTCCAGATACCCTCCAGAAAGGCCAGGCTGCACAGGCTCTACCTGTTTCTCAGACAGGCTCTTACATGTTAGTACGAAGGTCAATGAGTGAAGGCCTGAAGATGTCAGACTCCTCAGCCTTAATAAAAATTCCGAGTAGCCTGTCTCCAGCAGCAGAGGTATACTTTGATGCTACTGTTAATGACCGGATCTGGAGCAAGCTAGATTGCAGCAATCATCGTGACAGCATGTCTTCCTCTTCCAGCATGTCCTCCAATGACACTGTGATAGATCTCTCTCTCCCCAATCTAGCTCGCAAAAGCCTCCCAGATCTTGGCATCCATCATGAGAATTTTGAGCCCCTTGCCATAAGGAAGGGTATGCGTCCACGATCAGCCACAGCCTCCAGTAACGAGATGCCAGTGGTGAGCAAGAGCAAATCCAACCCTAACCTGAGGTCTGGCCAGCTGCCAGCAGACGAACTGTGCCCCCGTCCTCTTGCCAGAGGTCCTCAAGATGCATTCTCATCCATCCCTAGAAGGCATACCTGGAGCAGGCTTTACATAGAAAGTCTCAGACAGTCTTCTAACAAATCCAAAGCACATGACATGGTTGGGAATAACCAGGCAAAGTCCAAAAGTCTTGGAGACCTTACCTCTGACGATATTGTGTGCACTTTTGAAAGCAAATACCGTAGCATCAGCAGGAGCTTTGTCACTCGGTCAATGCGGGAGCAGCGCCGCTCTTCAGGCCTGAGATCCTCAGTCAAATCCCAGGATGAACTGACGGAGCAGCTGAAGAAGCTGACAGCATTTCAGCAGGAAAATGATATCACTTCCCCTATCAGCCTTGACCCAAGTGAATCTGAGGAGGAAGGGGAGAGTGTGGGGCTCCTGCGCCGCTCGTCGTCACGCAGCCAGAGCCGCGTGCGGTACATCGCCAACAGGGCTAAACAGGCCCAGGAGAGGCAGCGGCTGCAGAGCCTGGGCCAGCTCGGTGCCAGCCCCATCGAAGAGAGAGGGAATCCCGAGGGAGCCTGCAGCGTTGCAAAAGCAGCTTGTACGGATGCAGCTTCTCCTGCCGTGTTTACATCCCAGCCCAAGAACCAAACTGATTATAACACTGACACAGAAGTCTTCTTTATGCTGAAACTGTAGTTCTGGGGAGCACTGAAGAAGGTGATGTTTACATTCCTAGCAAGCAAACCACAGTGACCTGAGAGGCACAAAACACCCTCATCTGGCTTAGCGCTTCCTGGTCTGCCCTTCAGTGTAAGGGGCCTTAATATCATGACTCCAAAAGAACAGATGAGTGTTAAATTTGTCAGCTTGTAGAAATAGAACCATCAAGTGAAATCAGACGCTTGTATTTTCACAGTCCTGATGATCTGACCTCCTTTTTTCTAAATACACTTTCCTAGCCTCAAATTTGGCCTCTGTTGTGTGTAACCACTTCTTGCATTCGCATTTTGCTCCATGCAAATCTCATGTTCTTTACAAATTTCAGTAACTGCTTCTTAAAATAGCTAAAGCTGATGTTTAATGGGTAAATGTGATGCTAATGACAGCTAAAGGTTAATTTTTTGGATCCACAAAAAGAGGCTGGGTTGCATGTCATGCTCCCAGTCCTGGTTTATTTTTTGAGGCCTCTGAAGGTGTCTTCTCTGGGAAATATTCCCAATTGCAGTGAAATTGTTTCATGAATTAGCAATGTGGTAGATAAAAGTCCATCTTCCGTCGTGGACCTGTTTATTGCAGATTGTCTCACTCTGAAGAAGAGCTCTTGCTCTATTCCAAAGCAATGCTTTTTTAAACCAAGCTTGTTTTTAAATATATATATATAAAAAAAATATATATACACATCTGTGTGTATGCAAACTGATGTCTGCACATAGTTGTGCACATGCACACACTTTAACTGAACTGTGACTGTTCCTTGTCTCAAAGCATCATCTGTGGGAATGAGACAGGAGAGAGAAGGGAATTACTGAAAATAGACTGGAAACATATTCTGACTTTGATTCAGAAATGGCTCAAAAGCAGGCTGGTCTTTGCTTGGAAACAGACCATCCCTTTCTCCCGGTACTTTAACAATGCTGCTGTACATAGCACTTTTTGGATGAATTTTACTATTTCTGTATTGCACTGCCATGCAAAATTTTCAAGGATATGTTTTAAAAAGAGCTATTTAATTTTTTGTAGAGGAACATGTTCAGAATTAAAACCAGACGAAACATGAGAATTATTTTTCCTCCCCATTTTTTTTGCGTTTTCTTTTTAGGGATGTCATCGTTGTCTTCCTGTCTGTCCTCCCCCCCAGTTATTATGTCATTTATTATAGATGCACATTTTACCAGTGATGGAGAATAATGTTTACTGAGATGTGTTTTAAAGAGAAGCAGAGATTTAATTTTATTTCAGGCTGCATAGGGGCTTGCATTGTTGAGAGGATATTTTGCTTTTTGTTTGTACTGATTCCTTTGTGTATATTGCAAAATCTAAAGATCTGTTTGTAAAACCACCTTACACTACTAAAATAAACATATTTAACCCTCCAGCTGTGACTCTTTAGCTGTAACATAACACTTGTTCTATGCTCTCTAGGAGTCTGTGCCATGCAAACATGGTGAATCCCATCTGCCTTGTTTTATCTTCAGTGGGTAACATTTAATTTTACTCTTCATTCCGTTTCAGATCCAGCTCAAGTTTTCTCAGGTCCACCAAATCATGTGCAAGTACTGGTAGAGATTGGCATTCTGTTGTGCTGTGATGCACAGCATATGGGTTGTCTCAAAGTGATGTCTTGCTTGGCACCCAATAATGGCTGTGTATATGAACATTCTAAAGGAGCTCATGTAATTAGTAGCCAAACAGACACAATCCAAGGGCCTAAGCTGTTCTGTTACAGTTCTCCGAGGAACATAGTAAGCCCTTTTCCATCACTGAGGTTGTTTGGAGTCTGGCTGACAATATTGCAGCACAACTTTGCTCTTCACCTGTCTCATTTGAAAATCTCTTGTCTTCCAGTCCCCACAGATTGCACAGTAAGAGTGTGTTAGTTCATGCTCACTCCTGGAAGGTCCTCAGCTTACTTGTGGCTTGCAGGGCTAGAAAGTTCTTGGTTCCTAATTTTAGTATCATTTGGCCACTAGCAGTTAACCTCTGAGGCATCAAAATGTAAGGCTTCCTATAGGTAATGATATCATCATGACATGGGGATGGGACTGTGAGGGGTTAAATTCTCCAGTTAAATCTTTTTAAATTGTTTTCATTATGTTTGGTCTAAAAATATTCTCTCAGTTTTCCATCCTGGCTCAGATCTTCATTGTTTGACTTCATAATTTGGATGAGAAACCCTTGAGGTTTGTGCAGCAGAGCCCTGAAGTAACCCTACAAAACCATTTCTGAAGGAAAAAAGGTAAATCTGCCAAGATTAGTCTCACATTGTGTCGTAACACAAAGCAGATGTCATTAGCATTCTCTGGATGAAAAAGTCATTCTGTAATACTTTGGGTTTGGGCTGAAAAGCCGCAGGGAGTTGCTACTTTTTTATATTTAAAGCAGGAAAGCACCCACAACTTGACAACTTCAGAAAGTTAATGCTTAAAAGGCCTACTTGTATCTTTTCAAAGACCAAGTTTAACAATCAGATTATCTTTGATTGATACTTGTTAAATTAATGCATCTCACAGAAGGCAGTGCCTTGTAGCACTTTCAAACATTGATCTTTGTTCAAGGTTTTAAAAGCAGTGTCTGGATTTAACTTAGTATCGTATGGTTGAATTTTGCCCTCCTGCTTCTAAACTAATAGTAGCTACCTTTATAGCTTGTTTTGTTACACTACACACGACCATTAATGATGTGTCCGTTTATTCCTAGGAACAGAATTCATTTCATGGTACCCACACTGTTGTGCAGTCACCTTCAATCTACCAAAGACAGCACCTGGAGATGAACCTCTGAGCAGGTCAGAGCCTCCGAGAGGAATCCAAGGTAAAGAGTTCTTTCTGGATTCCTTTTCTGTTTTGTCCTATAGGGAGGAGGTAATTATCATTTGTAACAGACCTTAACATCTCGCCATCATTTATATTGCAAGAATAATTTACACCATCTGGGGTCTGAAGTGCACTAAAAGTGATCTAAGGACTCCCTTTAATTGCAGTGAGCTATGAAGCAAGCCTTTGAACTCTGTTAGGGGCCAGCTTCACCAGCTGCAGCCTTTTGAATTGAAGTGTAAGCAGTTTTTGACTGCACAGATCAAGCTGTGTTGATATTTAATAATTGATTTCCTCAGTGGCACATATACAGAATGCTTAGGGAAGAAGGCCAGGATGCGCACGCTGCTGGAGAATTTTCCATCTTCAGGATTTCATCATCTTAAAGTCAAGTAGAGAGTAAATTGTTGTTTCTTCCTCAAGTGTGGACATGTTCCAAGTCCCCTGCAGGATGAGTTGTAGTAGTTTACTCTGCTGAATTCCTGTGAAGGCACTTCTTTGTTTTTAAAGTGCCTTGATGTGTGTATTTATAAATGACCTGGCGCAGCAGAGCGACCACTTGGCAATGTAGTGCTTCAGCTCACTTCTGAAGTGAAACTAGTAAATGGGAGGATGGAGGGGATAGGGAATTAATTCCTGTGCCTGTGTGTTAAACAGAACTGTACAATCCAGAGAGGAATGTAATGGTTTACCTTGAAAGCTCAGGCCTTCCTTCAGCTGTCCAGGCATTGTGAGGAAACCCTAGATGTATGTAATGGTTTGGGTTTTTTTTGGATGTTATACATGAGTCCCCAGCTGATCTTCTGAGACAGCCACAGAGTGGAGGAAGTCTGGAGCAGCTCACACTAGCCAAAGACAGGAGAGATGGTCACAGCTCGACAGGACACTACTGTAGAGAGAGGACTTTCACAGGACCACCCAGCAGGGCCGTAATAGGATTTTCTGAGCCTCGATGTAGCATTCAGCTGCTGCAGCAAACTCCTTCCAACCACTGTCTTCTTGCTGGGTGTAGTCTCCTCTTTCCCAGCCCCACGTGGCCGGGGGTGTGTGGTAGCCCCCGCATGCTCTGCAGAAGCCCCTCAGCCTGGCTCCTCCCTCTCTCCTCTCTTTATAACTGCATTGGCTGCAAGCGCAGCGTCCCGATAGTTCCCTGATGCCTGCTCATCGTTGCTGCTCCAGTGCCCCGTCAGGAAACGGACTAGGAGAGGAGAAAGGAGCCGCTGTAAGTGAGCTACTGCCTGCAGTCACTGCTCTTGCTGTAGATGGGAAGGACCAGCTCCTGTGTGCAGCAGGCTGTCTCCTTCCTAGCTCATGGCTGTTCACCTTTTCCGCTGCTGTGTTCATACTGATGCCTGCTGGCAGCACTGCAAACAGAAGACTGGCTGAGGAGTAATGATGTCTTCTTTGGTTCACAGCCTGAAAACCTTCTGAGGAGTGAGAGCTGATTCTAGCAAAGCAACTGGTTAAAGCCTCATTTTGTTTTGCTGTAAAGCCAGCATGAGGAAACTTTGTAGTATCTCCTCAGGTGGATGGTGAATGGATGTTGCAGTGGTTAATCTAAACAGTACCTAAGGAACTCTTTACACACTGGGAGGCACTAAAGCCCTCTGCTCTCCCTTTATTCTATGGGATTCTGTTTGTCCCTTAATGACTTCAGTATAAATCAGAGCCAGGGAAGTGTATTGGCCTTTGCTAAAAGTCTGTGGTTTTCATTTTTGCACCTATTTACAGTGTATTTGTTGTTTCAGGCAGCAGCAGCAGCAGTGTGTTACAGCGCTCTTTTCAGGGGATACAAGCAATACATTACCAAATCTAATTAGCTTTTTTATGAAGGAGACTACCTGAAATAAAGCTCATTTTGTAGTTTGTACTGAGCTGTATGGAGAAAGTAGCAGTAATGCACAGGTGAAATCTACCTGGAAACAAGCATGCTGATCCATAACTCAAATGTCAGTCTCTTCCTTTGGTGCTTTTGCAAGGATCAGAACATTCCCAATTGAAGTATTTTTCACAGCAAAGACAGCATTTAAATTAAACTCAGAAAGAATCTGCTGTGTTCATTTTATTCACCCCTCCCATTAGGTGAAAAATGTAGAGAAACTGAGGGAGGGAAGATCCTGAGCTGTAATGCCAAGAGTTTTCCAGGAGGGCAGGTTTGGGGAAACAGTCTTGATGAGGTAAGATGAACTGAAGCTGCTGTTTCTGAGCAGCAGCAGAAGCAGCTAACACTGTATGTAGTGTAGGATTTTTTTTTGTCTGCAGTCTTTTAAAAGGTAAGTTTTCATTTTTTTAGTATGTTTTTTATTGTTTCTGGGATAACGGTGTCCTGAACCTTGGTCGATGCGATGACAACACATACAATCCAAAATATCGCTGCAGCTGAAGACTTACTATAACCTAGCCTTGATGGTTTTTCATAGTTCTCTTGCTGTTTTACAATGACAAATGTACAACTGTTTCAAGCCCTGCAGAAATTTCATTGCAGAGTTTGAATTGAAAAAAGTTAATTGAAAATATGCTGGTTTCTGCCCTCCTCTGCCTGTCCCTTTTCCCTTGTTCGGTTACAGGCAGGAGGTTGAGATGAAAGAAGGCTTCAGAAGCAATTTCTCTTCCCTCTAGATTTCTCTTATTGGTGCCTCTTCATACTCTAAAATTCCTGCGACAGCATCTTCCATTTCCCAGAGCACACGGGCCTGGCTCTCGGGGGCACTTCAGCTGCTTCCCCTTGGGAGCCCATGGATGTGTATCCCCTCCTTTCCCGCATCCATGGGTTTGTGTCCCCTGTCAGGGCACACACCTATGTTTGCCCCTCTCCAGAGCCTGCACGCTCATGGTGGCAAACCTCTCCTTTGTGGAGAGCTGACCAGCAGAGACACAGCACAACATCTGTGATAAATCCACTCTACAGGTTGGTCACATCTTTTTGCTGCACAAAGCTGCTCAGCAGACTCTTTCCTTTAATACTTGTATTTGGGCTGGGCTCAGAGGTGACTCTGTTTTCACCTGGAGACCTTCGCTTGGCTTGGGACCCTTCAGAATGAGTTGCAGGAAATCCACTATGTACTGATTTTAACCCAGCAGTGAGGATCTCTAAACCCAGCTGTAACTGTTTGCCTTTCACCTCCAGCAGGACGTTTCCTTTAGGTGGAAGATATTTCTGCTACAATGGGCAAAGGTCTTTCCTTCCTTCTCTGTGTGATTACAACCATGCTGCTCCTGGGAGAATCAAGCCGGACAGGTGAGAAAAATGGTCCAAACCTGCTGCCTGCATCCAAATCTGGGTTTGTTGTTCTTTACAGAGTCAATTATTTCAGTCTTTAACTGCTAGTGCTTATTTTGCCTAATTTTCTTACTCTTCAGCAGCTTATTCTACTGGTTATATCAGCTTAGGGTTTTGCTTTTGAATTGGTTATTAAGATATTACCAGGGCCTAGCTTGTTATTGCAGCTTGTGATTGTGCTCTTAGTGCCTTTGCTGCTGTAGCTGTAAATAAGATGACAGAGATGAGGGCAAGTTAAAAAGCCTAGAAAAAGGTGTCCTTGAACACCATCGTTGTGGTTAAAGCTGTTTCTTCTGGATGCAAAGGCAAGGCTCCCAGCCTAGAGTGAGGGTGAGGTAGAAAACTGAGGTGATGTGGCCAGTGCTTAACAGTGCTACAAGCTTTTCCACAGGAAGCTAAGCAGGCAGCCAGCTCCCATTGGAAGGCTGGGCATGTCAGAGGAGAAGGGGTAAGGATGAGGCTGACTTTTGCCACTGCAGTTGTTTCCTGCAGCCACCAGCCCGTGGGGAACAAGACCAAAGGGATGAGCCTCTTCTTTGTCTTCTGTTTTTCATAGAATCTCACAGTGAGGACTTGGCTTCTGAAATGTCACTGCTATGAGCTGAGAGCAAGTGCTGCAACTTGGTTACTTATGGTCCTTTCAGGAGTTCTTACAATGGGGCTTTGAACAGCTGCATCCATTGCCACTGTGGGGGAGCTGAGGCCCTCAGTACAGGCTGTTTTCTTCCAGGAAACCCTAGCAGGTCTTCAAAAAGAAGCCTCAAAAAGCTTTTAGTGGCTTTAATGAGTTTCTAAAGGGAGACAAGAGAAC
>JAVHNF010060943.1:23425-36217 GCA_034783455.1 Micropsitta finschii | reverse complement strand
CATATCTGGATAATTATATTATCTGGATAATTATACATATCTGGATATATATTATGGATAACCACTGCTGCAGTTTTCATCATGTAATTTTGAGACTACAATGGCAGACCTGGTTTTGAGGAAGAGGGGTCCTCATAGTTCCCTGTTCCATCCTGCACCATTCCCTTTAACATGAATCAGATACATGGAGATGTTGAAGTAATCACGTACAGTCAAGCCTTTTAAAAAAAATAAGGGTGACAGGTGTGTGAGGAGTTTTCATAGGTTCTCAGAAGAAATATCTCCTCTGCTTCCATTGCATGCCTAATATGTTGACTTTTCACATACACACTGCTGCTGGGTTGGCTTTTATTGGCCTTGTCTCTCCTGTGCTTTGACTGAACTTCAGCTCTAATTTCTTACAGTGCTCCTTGCGCTGCAGCTAATGCCACTTCCCTGTCATTAACTGCCTCATTCATGAGCCCTCCATGAGTGTCATTTTGTTGAGCTGCCAAGGTATGTAGGATATAATGCATCTCGCTTGTTTTCTTTTCCTACCCTCCTGGTCCCGAGCCAAAGAAATGCCATCACCTCATCACCTGCAGCTCTCCTGTCTGTATCTCTCATTTTAAATTAAATCTCACGTTTTATTCCTCTGGCATGGCAAGAATTTTACAGCACTTGCACTTTAAAGAGGTGGCTTTGACCATGGTAGGTAAGGACGTGTCTTTCCAGATGCCCATGGTCTTTGCTTCCTTTCTGCTGCATGTGCGTATGTGGACAAGCCGATTCCCTATGGATTTTGTAGGGGCAAATACAGGGATAGGAGAAACTATTCAGAGCAGTAGGTTGAACTGGCTAACCTGGCTAGTGTCCAGCTTTGGGGTGAGAAACAAGCCAATTTGCTGTACAATTTCAGCATGTCTTCACTATGATCTGACAAAACTCTGCTTAGAAGACCTTCAGGATATTTTTCTATGATTCAAGCTCTGCTGTGAACTTTGGATGGGCAGAGTTGGTGCCACAGCTCAGCATTTCTCTTGCATATGCCCACTGGCTGCTCACTGGGCATTTTATCTTCCTACTTGATAATTCAAGGAAAAGATTTACAGTGAAATGAAGCGTAGGCTACTGGTGGCTGGGTTGCGCTGTTAAGTTGTTGATGCAGAGACTGAGAACTGGGCTAGATTGAACTTTGGGTTTGGAAAGCTTTTCTGTACCATGCTGGGCAGATATATGTTTGGATTCTTTTCTTGTTTATGTATTTTTCTTGGCCCCTGCCACCGTGTCTGTATTGTGATTAAAAAGTATTTAATTAGCATACAAAAATAAAATTAAAAAGTGTAATAGTTATTGTAAAAATAAAGCTGTAGCAAAGCACTCAGGCAAACAGCGCCCTGGGGAGCTGGTAAGCTTGGAAAAGCTGGAAAAATACAACTACAACTGTAACAACTTCTCCCAAGAGGGGTACAAGAAGCTAGAAAAATAAAACCCACCATCTACTGCAGCCAACAACCACCCTGAGGGCACCAAGGCAAGGAAAACAAAATGTGCACCCAAAGCTAAAGCAAGAAAAGAACCTTTCCCCACACTTGCTCCAAAGGAAGACGAACTGGCAAAGCCAACAGGGCTTTTCCTGGGATTGCGGTGTTAGGAGATGCAGAGATGGAGTTATGGCCCTTTGAGCTGCAAAGTATGTGCCACTTGAGCTGCTTCTGCCAAGGTTGTGTTATCCACAGTTCAACGTCTTGGCATAAACCCTTTGCTCTCAGTTCTTTGTCTCCAGGTACAGGGTAGCCATCACCTCTGCTGTAACATCAAGGAGCTCTGCTGTGGTGTGACAGCCCCTGAAGCAACAGAAATGTAGTGCCCCAAATTCTTGCATTCTGCCAGCATATATTTGTAAGTGGGGAGCAGTGTCTGACACTGGTGTGAGAGACGTGTGACACCGGAAGGCAGCTAAAACAATTGTGATGTTGAATCCACACTGCAGAGAGGGGCAGCATCTCCCGCAGGTACTTGAAGGCAACCCTTGGTGTCTGGGTCAGGGGCCCTAGGACCTTCCAAAACCAGAGATCACAGCTCTTGCACACCAGCAGCTCTTCCCTCCCTGCACTCTTGTATTTTCACTGGCTTTACTTCCAAATAGTAAGTTCTTTTCTGCCCTGGTAGTAGGTGGGATTAAAATGCTTGAACAGAATTAGCAAGTGAATATGAGAAGCAGAGAAGGGCTTAGAGTGGGAAACCTGGGTCAGGGAGATGGGCTTTGCAATTAGTCTTGCATGCTGTGGGGCTGGGGATTGTCATTATCTCTCAAAGACCCTGTCTTATCGTGAGCCCTTTGAAAGCACACTTCCTCCTCCCTATCCTGGACGTTTCCATTGGCCTAAGGCTCCAGGGGACCTCAGCCATACTGGCTAAGGAACCTCCACAGTGCTGAGAAAGGGTGGGTGATGCAAGGAGAGCTGTGGGTTGTGAGCATGGGTTGTGAGGGTCTCTGACCAACGGCATTTGGAGTGGAAGGGACAAGGAGGGAGCTGAGAGGATGCTTTGAATGTGGGGTGCGATAAACTGGACTCTACCACAGCTGAGCTGAGCACCCCTTTTGTGGGCAGAGCAAGCTTCAAAGGAGTCTCTGTCCAGAAATGTTTCTGTCCTATGATTTCTTCTAGCTTTTTGCATTGCTGAAGGCTCACTAATGCACCAATGCATCTTTCTTAACTGTGTGATTTAAACCTCTCTAAGGCTTGAATACATAAACTCTTCTAAATTGCTAGAGCCACATTTTTACTCCCTTTAAAAAACAAGTGTAAATTCCTCCTGGCCAGCCACTTTTTATGGATCCCTTCAGTGCTTTTGTGAATTGCAAGGTCCTTGGGCCCCAGCCATGAATATCAGGTTTGCAGCAACTGAATTATTTTCATGATTAAAGATAGTAAAGGATTTACAGGCTTTTATTTTTTCTTTTCATAGAACTCTCTCTTGGTTGCAGTTGTCCTGAGCTCTGTTGTATTTCACATAAAATGAGCTGGGATTTCATTCCAAAGTAAAAGGTTCATTTCAAAACCACAGTAGAATTGTGAATATAATGGCATGAGATTAGGCTTTATTTTTCTGCTGGTACCTCTGGAGGCAGAGTCCTGACCTTTTTGTGCTCAGAAACTCACCAAACGTGAGCAGTGAGAAACCACCTTTTCTTCTTCTGCCAGGGGAATGAAAATGTCTTTCTCTACGAAAAGGGCCATCATTTGTCTATGGCCAGCCTTCTGCCTACCTTGTGCACTGGAAATGATGTTCTCTTTTCCATGTCCTTTCCCCACAGGCTTTGGACAGACCTTGTACTGTTAGTTTATTTCACACACTTTTCTGCAGGCTGGGGTGGTATTACTGAAAAGGCTCAAGAGGACACCTGCATGATGGCTGAGTACAGAACAAATCGGGCTGGATGAATCAGCCTTGATGAAATAAGATCCATCCTGGACTGCTGACCAGAACAGATCAGTTGCTTGATGCGACAAAACCGTTTGGTGGTTAATGTCCCTATCCATATTTATCTCTGCAGCCTTGGGCATTTCCTGGTGCTGGTCCAGGCTGGAAGCTGATGTACCAGGTGCTGGAAAGCTCATGTAGAAATAGCCAAAGCTCTGATGGCCCCTGGGGCTTGACATCACCCTGCAGGGGCTGAGTTGGTTCTGGGAAGCTCTGGAAAAGCATCCTTGGGATGATATTGAATCCCTTCCAGACAGGTGCTAAATTTGGCCTTCCTACTATAAGCTACTAGAAAGCAGAGATTTATGAGCCAGCTCCATGATATATAGCAGTTGATCCTAGTCCTGATGGCTTGAGAGGTCTTGGACCTTGAATTTCTGATCCCTTGGCCTATGAATGCTGTGCTGGCGTGGTTACAGGGCAGAATGTGGCAAGTCCTGCAGCTCAGGCCAGTAAAACATTTAAACTACTGATAAATGTGGTCTTCCTTTGCTCCTTACCCTTCATTTGCCTCCATTTATTTTCCTGTCACTGAAATCACTCATTACTCCCAGTTCAAGCTGTTCATGAACCTTGCTGAATTTCTGCAGCCTTTTTTTTTCTTCAGGCTGAAACTTTGGTCTGGCCTTATAATTACAGTATTATTAATGTATTTTTATCATTGTTAATTATTTTTGCATGCTGAAATTGATTCAATATGCTTGGAGCTGCCATGCTGGAACATGCCTTGATTCCCTTCCAAGCTGGAGCCCTTGCGCACCAAACGTGGAGAGTTCCAATGGCCTTAAATCACTATAAACCTCACTGAGTGATTTAAGTTATTGGAGTGTATTCAAGTTTTTATAAGCCCTCGAATGTGAACCCTGCTTGGATTCTGGGTATGTACAGTGCAGCAGGATCTAAAATAATTTGAGTGCTCGACATATTTTCTAAGCCCCTGGCTGGCTGGGGAATAATCAGGCTTGTCGGGCAGTGCACTGTGCAGGGACTTCGTATGATGGGAACCATCACATTTTAAAGATGCTTCTAATTCCTTTAAATTGAAACATTCCTACTTCATTTTAAGGGACTTTGGGTAGAGCTTTCTGTGTGGTTTGGAGGATCGGTGGTATGATGAAGTGCACTTCATCTGGGGTTGATGGATTGACTCCTGCACAAGGTCAGCAAGCCATCACCACCCCATCTCTGGTGACAGCCAGTGGGGTTGTGATCTGTGCCAGGACCCCAGGTGTCAGGTGAGCAGAGAGATAAACCCTCCTCTGATCACCAGATCAGGTTCTGAGTCAGGTGGTGTCCACCCTGATCCGCTGTTAGGGATGTCCATGCATCAGAACAAGCAGTCCCTCTGGTGTGTTTTCCAGTCAGGAGGGCAGCAGGGACATCAGAAGGTGACATCCTGAAACTTTTCAGCATCTTTTTGTTTTAAAAGTTCCCAGGTCATGAGGAAGTTGGAAGAAGGTAGTTGAGAGGGTGGCCATGCAGTGAAGGAGATGATCAAAGTGGGTGCAAGAGGGAGCATGGCAGAAAGGCTCCATCTCACCCTGCCTCTCATCGGTTTTGCTCAGCAGTACTTATCATTATTAAACTTTCTTGGGAGCCTGTCTTGGGCCACCAAATGCAGATTCCTGAGATACATGCTGGAGCTTGAATACCCACCTGAGCCCTTTAAGCAGAACCTGCAGCCTCCAGCTGTGCCCAGCACAGGTTTTGTGATGCCCCCATTCATAGCAGGAGCATGGCAAAGGGAGAGCACCAGGTTCAGGGACACTCAGTTGCAGTTCCAGCAGGCACCAAAAGCAAGTGAAAATGCAAAACCATCTAAAAGCTAAAAAAATGGTCTTGGAGTAGAGGTATCAGTGCAGAGCAACATGAGTCACAGCTCTGAGATGCTGACTTTAAGGCTGGGTGGATTGGAGACAGCAGAGAATCCACAGTCCTGCAAAATACTTACTCGTTTCAGATTTCAGTTTTTATGAACAACTGCAAAACATCTCCACTATAATTCCTTGACCTTGCAATCAAATAGCAAGCTCTTTTTATATTCACAAGTGCAGCTGCTGAACACATTGCTGTAGTTTGGAGTTTGCCCTCGAATTGTTTAATTTGGTTTGATATCATTAGGTATACATTCTGCGTATGTTAACCTGTGCAGTAAAACATCTAAGGTTTGTACCCATAAGAATAATTCCTGCTGCTCCTACTCAGTCAATAATGACAGCCTTGAGACCTGCGAGTGCCGAGGACCTTAGAAAATTCAGATGCTTTTGGTTATGTGCCTGTATGGATTTAATAGTCTCAGTTTATTAAAAGCGTAGGGTTTTAATCCTAATGAACTAAATTCTGCCCTGAATTACTAAAATGTAAACCCAAGGTGACTTTAAATAAAACAGAGAAAACCTGAGTTTACCCACCTATCAGTGGGGGTAGAATTAGGCCCATTATACTGCTCAAATCACATTTTAATAGTAAGAGATAGTTTTATTAGTTGTCTTAATGACAGCGCAAACCCCAAACTACTGTACATTCAAGGAACAGGTTCTTAACGTTTTAAACAACACGTAATTCTTCTTAAAACCTCTTTTATTAAAAAATTTTAAGAATAATATTAAATACATAAACAGCTATGTTAATTAGATTATATAGTTAATGTACATTGGAACTATGACTTATTGCAGAGTTACTGACCATGAAAGCACATTTTGATCATTCCAGGCTGTAATCCCCACTTAATCCATCCTCAGTCTGTCAATCAGTGGAATACAATCAGGATATTTATGATCACATCAGACCAGAGATCTGGAAGAATTTAGCAACTTTGCAGAGCTGAATCCAGAAAAGGGGGAAAAATGTTTCCACTGGCAAAATGAACCGTTGCCAGGAAAAACATTATTGTTGACTTGGCCCATGTAATTGAATTTTCTACTCAGAAGTAACTTACAAACCAGCAACCAGGAGAAATTATCAATACTGGGAACTCTCATAATAACAAAGCAGAGGAGTTTTACCTGGCACAGCACTTTTTTAAACCATGTTTTTTCTTTTTTGAACGTAGTGCTGTGGTTTTTCCCTCTCCTGGTTTTTGCCATCATGAAATAATTCAACTCCCTAAGGCAGCAGGAAAAAACATCCCTTTCTCGGGCCCCCTACCTCCTGATATCCACCACAGCCCCTGTTTCAGTGACTGCAAGCACCTCCCAGCAAGACCCATGTCTCTGTGGACAGGGGAGACCTGAACACTGGGGCACCCAATCCCCTGCCCAGGTTAGGGAACACTTCAGGATCGCAGTACCTTTAAACACCTGATTCACATCTCAGTATTTCTGTAAGAGATGTGCTATTTGATGCCAAAATACATGGCAGTAGTGAAGATGTCCTATAGGTATGGGATACCTCTCATAACAGAAGAGGCATAAGGCTGGTCATCTTTTGCAGACTGCAATGGTTGTCTCATGGATTATTTCAATACCCTCCTGCTTTGAAAACTTTTTCCATGGAAAGAAATGAAGAAACAAACTGTTAGGAAAAAGGAGATAATGGAAAGAAGGGAGGGGACCCTGCGAAACCAGTTGATGAACCAGTACAGTTCTGCTTGGGGTGGGGGAAACTAAATGGAACTTTGCAGATGAGGCATACACGCCCTCTCCATGTTTCCCATCAAACCCAGGATAATCCTCCTGTATATAGTCATGATCCTGCCTCTCAGTGACAGGACATGGTAAATGGCTTCCACTATGGACATGTTACTCTCTCACTTTCAAGCAGAGATAGAAACTGAGGTGCATGGGGTTATCACCTTCCTTGCAGCTGTTCATAGCTATACCTGGGCTGTGATTTTCATGTCTGTTTAGACAACCAAATCAGGTATTTGGGTACTCAAAGAACACATAACAGCTTAATCCGGCCATTTCTGCCCTAGCAAATGTGAAGCAGTAATTATGAAGACTTTTGCCTGCTAGCTGATGTGCAGCCCCTGCAGTCAAGCTTAGCCAGTAAATCACTTTTTCCTCCAAAGCCTGAATGAATGTAAGCACGTTTCACACTTTGTCATTTGGTTATGATTTGGTCCTTTGCCTGCATGGCAAAGGGCTGGATTCCAAAAAATGTTTCTTCTGTGAGCTTCAGTGATTGGAGCTGTGCTGAGCAATCCTGTGATGAGCTTTCCAAGTCCCAGCTGGCTTTTTAACAATCTTCCCCTCTTTGGGCTCAGGCAGCTATTGGAGACTGTGCTCAAAGAATGGGCTCGCTGGGCTCTTGATGTTGGCTCCTCCAAGGCATATTTTTCTCAGTTGCTACTTTTCACTTCTGACTTGGAACAATCTCAATAACATTGTCAATATGTGAATATTTATTCATTTTAATTAGAAATACAAAACAGAAAACAGCAGAATAATCAATAGTCAGAATAATCAATAGGGTTTGACAGGATCCATCTGACAAAAACATCCAATCAACACCCTTTCCCTGCTCTGATAGCAATAAAGTCCTTGGAATGGAGCATTGTCAGAGGATTAGACTTCTGCTTGTAAAAGAAATACCTTGGCAGTTTGTTAGCAGCATGATGCCATTATCTTGTTGACAGTGCTCTGTGTCATTGATACTGTCTCTGATGCAGCTTCTCTTCTGCCACTATTTGTTTTCATTAAGCTTCCCTCCGAGCTCTCCTTTTTATAAGACATTTTCTTTCATTTTCTTACAGGTATTACAGCATCTCTTGAAAAAAGGGTAAAGCAAAGTAAAATGGTCACTAAGGGTGTTTTATGTTAAGTGAGCATTGAAAAGAAGTAACCAACAGTGCTGGAGCCTTTGGTCCCTGTAGTACAACATGGCTCCTTGCTTGAGATCTTGCAATATGTCAGTTGTAGTTTGTTTCTATCAGAGTAATGTGGTAGTTGTATATATGCCACTCTCTCCGGAATGTAAATGCTTCGTTAGTTCTGTCCCTGTCCTGAAAAAATCTAATATGGCACAAATAAAGTGCGGTAAATGGCTTCATGGAAAGCAGATGTGAGTGGAAGCCTAGACTCCTACCAAGGCTTTAGGGGACTTCAAAGTCTGAAAGAAAGAGCTGAACAAAATATTCAACTGTGCCAAATTTTCACTGTTCTTGATGAAAGAGCAAATGTGAGGGAAAAAAAAGAGAAAATCTGGCTCCTTGTTTTAATTTTCTACTAGCCTAGGGCAAGGCTTTTAGAAGGAATAAATTACAAGCAAACAGGGAGAGAGACTGAATGGAGCAACTGCTGAACAAAGGGCATTCTTGGAAGGGTCTGGTTTTAGAGAACCTAGAAATTGTCAGCTCAGTTATCAGGAGGCTGCCTCCCTCCTTGCTTGTGAGCCGACTGCTTTTGAGCAGCGCCGCAGCTCCCCATGAGCTGACTGCATGCAAATGCCATCGCTGCACGGTGGCGGTGAGCGCTTGGGCAGTGTCCTCTGCAGACGTGTTTTGTGGGACAGCCAAAAGGAGAACGCTTTGAAAAGCTGGCAGCAGATGTGAATGCGACACAAATTGACTGCAAACTTTAAAGCTGTTTCCCAGAGCAAGCCATTTGGGCTGGACTTGGGAATGTGTAGAATATAGATGATGGTATTCAAGAGGCTAAGACATGCCAGCTCTACAAACTAAGATAATTTATTCCTGTTGTTTTGGGTATCATGTACTACATGAGGGCAAAAAAAATGTGCACAGAACAATCAGATTTTTCTTCTTTCTTCCTCAGATACTTTGTGGGAGTAAAGGCTGTGACTTAACACGAGCTGCTCAGAAAATGGAGGAGAAATACAAGAAACTGAGCCATGTCGCTTGTGGCAGTTTTGTGAACTGATGCTTCATCTGTTTAAGATCTTGTCCATCTCTAATCCCTTCCAAACTGCCCCATAGGTTCTATCCCTGGTGAAGATTTGGCTGGCACAGCCTCGCTGGTGGGAGCTGTGAAGCCTTGACTTCACCAGCAAGCAATTTATGATGCTCAGCTCTGTGTTTCCCTTGCTCCATGTGACAGTAAGCTGCTGGAGAGCGAGTACCTGCAGGGCGTCCCGGGCAATGGGCACCCGCTGGGGCACCACTGGGTAACCAGCCTCAGCGACAGCGGGCCCTGGCCCTCGGCGCTGGCCGGCGGCCCGCTGGAGCAGCCCGACGTGAAGCCGGGCCGCGAGGACCTGCAGCTGGGCGCCATCATCCACCACCGCTCGCCCCACGTCTCCCACCACTCGCCCCACGCCAACCACCCCAGCGCCTGGGGCGCCAGCCCGGCCCACAGCGCCTCGCTGGCCCCCCCCGCCGCCGCCGCCGCAGCCGGGCAGCCCCTCAACGTGTACTCGCAGGCGGGCTTCGCGGTGGGAGGCATGCTGGAGCACGGCGGGCTGACCCCGCCGCCCGCCGCCGCGCAGGGCTTGCACCCGGGGCTGCGGGGAGAGGGCGGCGGGGAGCACGGAGAGCTGGGCGGGCACCACTGCCAGGACCACTCGGACGAGGAGACGCCGACCTCGGATGAGCTGGAGCAGTTCGCCAAACAGTTCAAGCAGCGGCGCATCAAGCTGGGCTTCACCCAGGCCGACGTGGGGCTGGCCCTGGGGACCCTCTACGGGAACGTCTTCTCGCAGACCACCATCTGCCGCTTCGAGGCCCTGCAGCTCAGCTTCAAGAACATGTGCAAGCTGAAGCCGCTGCTGAACAAGTGGCTGGAGGAGGCCGACTCCTCCACCGGCAGCCCCACCAGCATCGACAAGATCGCGGCGCAGGGGAGGAAGAGGAAGAAGCGCACCTCCATCGAGGTGAGTGTCAAGGGCGTGCTGGAGACGCACTTTCTCAAGTGCCCCAAGCCGGCCGCCCAGGAGATCTCCTCGCTGGCAGACAGCCTGCAGCTGGAGAAAGAGGTGGTGCGGGTCTGGTTCTGCAACCGGCGGCAGAAGGAGAAGCGGATGACCCCGCCGGGCGAGCAGCCGCAGCACGACGTCTATTCCCACGGCGTGAAAACGGACACGGCCTGCCACGACCTCTGACCGGGGCTGTCCGGGCAGGCAGGACTGCGGGCAGCGCGGATTTTCCGCCGGGGCTTTAACTTATGGTTTCCGAGAGGCAGGAGACGCGGAGCGGGGGCTCCCCGCCCGCCGCCTGGGCAATATTTTTTCTCTCTCCGACCTTTCCGCTGATCAGTGCACGGTGTTTACTCGCAGACAAGGTTTGGTTTCGGTCACTACTAAGACGAAGGGGAAAAAACAAAACAAAAACAAAACACACACAAAAAGGAAAAAAAAAAAAGAAAACAAGAAAAAAAATAAAGAACTCACGGGGAAAAGGAGGAAAAAAAGAAAAGGAAAGAAAAACGACAGAAAAGGAAAGACAGATGTGTGCCTATGAATAACCTTCCAGCGCCTTGGTTATATCAGCTGTATTTCAGGTGAATCTGTTTTACAATAGACTAGTTTTGCATTTTTAAAGACTTATATAGCTTTTTTAAATGTCTGAGGTGTTTTACTACAAACTGTACACAATATTTGTGACCTAATTTGTATCGAATTGAGCAGGCAAAACGTTTCTCCCTTCCCCACGCACCGGCAATGTCACCCAGTGGGGACGGGGCAGGGCAGCTGCGGCCCTTCCCCCTCCCTATCACCCCCCCTCCCCGAGGAACGGGGTTCCCCTCCGCGCCCGCGGAGACCAGCGCACCCCACTGCCGCCCGCGCTGTTCTGGAAAACGGGCTTATTTGTTGCAGCTTTTCTCTTCCTTTTTCAAGAACTTCCCAACACCGTAAACCGGCCGGGTTCCAATCCTGACCTCTCCCCTCTTCTCCCAAGGAAAAGAAAAATAATAAAAGTAATTATTTAAAAGAGATTTATCCGAAATTAAGCACCGCAAACAAACCCGTGGCATTTGCCAGTCGCTTTCTTTCCGAAGATGAGTTGGGCTTTCTAATCAGCGCCAGACTGAGAGGTCTGTAGTAAAACACCTTTATACTCCTGCGCTTTGGCTTCGGAAATCGGTTTCTCTGTATTTTGTTTCGATAGTGAAGAGGAATGGAGGGGGGGGGTGTTTCATGATTTCTTTTTGGAGGGGAGAGGGACAGCAAACACCCGCATTTGGTTCACGCTGAGCTTATTTCCGCGTCACAGGGAGATGCTGGATTTGTTGAAAAGCTTTTATTAAGGAAAACAAAAACAAAACACCGCAACCACGAACAGGGAGGAAAAAAAACAAAACAAAGTCACTAAAATGCTACAACCACCCCAGGTTTTGGGCACGGGGAGGTGCTGACCTGGAGCCGGCCCCCCTCTCCCCCCAGTTGTGTTGCACACAGGGCCGGGGCGCAGCGCCCACAAACCCACTCGCAAAGGGGAATTGCTGAGCGGGTGAGCATGCGGGAGCGCACGGCCACGATAACCCACTGCTCCCGCAGCCTCTCACGGCCGGGCTGGCTCGGGGCCGGCGGGCATGGACCGGACCGGACCGGGCCCCCCCCGGGTCCCCGCAAGACCCCCAGGCGTCCGGTGCGGCCCCGCTCTGCATCTGCGCCCCTCTCCGCGGCTCCCTGCACAGCCCCGATCCTTCCCCGGCGCTCAGATTTTTTCCTTTCAACATTTATATTTTTCAAGTATTTTTCAGTAAGCGCTAAAAAAAAAAAAAAATAAATAAAAAAAAACACCAAAAAAAAAACCCTAAAAAAAATTTTAAAAATTAAAAAAAAAAAAAAGGAAAAAAATTAAAAACAAAGAGGAAAAAAAACTCGACACTGAGGACCTGCCTATTTCTGCCAACTTTATAACTGTACAGTTTTGTATATTAAACGTTTTTTGGAAGTTATTAATTTAAAGAAAGATCATTTAGTTTATTCATTTAGTAACTGATGTATAATAAACGCTATTTTCATTAAAGGTTGCTTTTTTCAACTATTTTATCCAAAATTGCCTATTGCAGTTGCCAACAATTATTTATTTTCAATAAATTCCGCATTATGTTAAAAAAGGAAAAAAAAAAAAAAAAAAAAAAAAAAAGGAAGAAGAGAAAAGAAAGACGTTTCAGAAAGAGAAAAGAAAAAGCCTGAATGGGTGTCGGAAAAAATAATAACGAAACACACGAGTCTCTGTAACGTTTGGTTGTCGAGAGGTTTTAGTCAAGGGGTTTATATTGACGCAATATTTTATTGTTGTAAAAGGAAAAAAAAATGAAAAAAGGTTTAAATAAACATTTTTACAAAAAAAAAAAAAAAGGAAAAAAGAAAATTATATTGACCAGCTCCGCTGCGTGGTTTGTGCGCTGGGTGCGCGCAGCAGGGGCTGCCCGGGCCGGCGCCCCCGGGCCCGGCCATGCCGTGCGGCCGCGTTACACC
>JAVHNF010060943.1:0-10233 GCA_034783455.1 Micropsitta finschii | reverse complement strand
GAAGCTATGAGCCCTAGCTGGTAAATAATTTTATTTAATACATAATAATAATTTAAGAAATATTATAAATAAATAAAAATAATTTAATAATTTTTATTTAATTTTGCAATCCTATCATTCTAAAAACTATCAGTACATTGGGATTTGGTTTTCTCGTTTCTCACATTATTTACTTAGAGCTGGCCAGGCCTGGGGAATTTCAGCCAAAAGGTGATGAAAAGCTGAAAATGGCCATGTAATACTGAAATGTTTAAACAGCATCAACTCTTGCTGTCACCAAAAGCCAGCATTGTTCTTGTTCACTGTGGAAGGAGTGAAGAGGGGGTTGTCAAACAACCCAAATGCATTTTTGTGGAGTAATAGATGCATTTATGAGAACTTCTGACTATATATGGACATTTCATCAGCATGCTTTTGGAAAACTATCAGCTTGTGTTGCAACAAGGAAAGTAAGTGAAAATGAATGATTTTGCCAGGGAAATGTGTTTATATTTTCACCTGTTCCTGCTGCAAATGTGTAAAGTGGGAAGGAATCGGCTGGTGGCCCTGTTCTTGCCTTTACTTCATTCAGATTTTAATCTGTTGCTGTTGAAACCCTCCTACCTCACTGACAAGGGCCTCTTCGCTCTGAAGAACATTTGCAAACATAAGGCAATTTCAAAACAGACTGGGGGAAAAAATAAAAGCATACTTCACATTCCAAGAATATTTACTTTTATTGCCCAAATTTCATTCATTTCTAACAAATGCTGTTCCCATGTTTGTCTTTTCCCTCACCAAGTCGCCTGTGGTCCCTTCTGTAGCATCTGCTCTACCAAACCAGCTCCTAGGGTGACTTGCCTTATCCCCATAAACTTCTTCCCTGGTGATGATTTATGTTCAGCTCTGATCTAAAACTCACTGGATACAATGGCAAGATTTCTCTGGGTCTTAATGGACTTCGGAGCAAATACTGACTCTTCAGTGCACTCTAGTAAGCAGTTTGCAGTGAAGAAGGCATTTTGGGGAACACCTAACCCTTGCAAGCATTGCTTACATCCATTTCAGACTCTTAAGGGAGATATCTTGGCAGGGAAAAAGGCTTGCTGATCAGACCCCATGCTTTCTCATGAGCTGAATGCTAGAAGAGGGAGGAAATGGCACATTGCAACACCTTGTGCCTGTAAAAGCAAACCAGGAGGATGCCCGTATGCTTTACATACCTGATTCTCGCCTCCATCTGCTTTGAGATCTAATTGCTGCTGTCCCTGATGATTTCATTTGCAAAAATGCAGTGGGCTGCTTCTGCCACAAGTCACATGGACAGAAGGGGAGTGAGGGGGAGGGATTTTACGTCATAAAGATAACAAAATCATCCCAGTAACACGCTGTGATTTATTGCTTTGTCTCATGGCCTCAATAACTTTGGTATCTTTGCATAGCATCTGCTTCTGGATGCCTGAGTTTTATGCTGTTTCAAGCTGCTGCAGCAACTCAGACCTACTCAGGCTCCAGAAGTCAAGAGGGGTCTTATAGCTGAGAGTTATTGGCCAGCCTTGGCATGCCTAGGTTATTTGCTGCCCATGAAGCATCCTCCCATCAGTGGTAAGAATTTAATGAATTGGGGAGGGGTACCCATGTAGATTTACTTTTAAAATCATCTCTGTAGTCTGATATTAGCACTGATAGCAGGAAAAATGGAGCCAGGTGTGGATTTGGAGGTGTGGGAAGGAGCAGAGGTAGCAGTGAAGGGCAGCAGAGAGGCATCATAGGTATGCCATCATCAGAATGCATAAGGAATCATCAGGATGTATCAGGAATCATCAGGATTCCTGTCCCAAGCCCCTTGGGCAGTGGTGTACTGTTCTGTAAGCCTTTTCTCTGCATATTTTGATCAATTTGTTGCCCAGGGAAGTGCTGCCTTTCCAAGACCCCAGGCTTATAGCCCTCTCATTTCCCCTCCAGGCACCTCCTTCTCTGCTGCAGCCTCCACACAGCACAGGAGCTGCACAAGGATGTTTCAGGAAATGATTATGCTTTAAAACCAACCAGTTTCTCCCTGATGTCTTTTGCAGGGAAGGAGCCACTATTGCAGTTTCTGCTCTCAGAGATGATGCGTTTGCTTCCTATGCTTCAGGAGAGCAAACAGCCTTATAAACCCACTCACTCACAATGATGGAGATTCAGGCTATGAATGAGCAGGTGCCTTTGCTACCAAAATCCCTACTAAAGTGAATGGCTCCAGCTGGAGACAACAGGCCATGACTAGGATGGGAAAATTCCCTTGTTCTGTATCTGGCATGACAACGACATGACTTCTGGCATTGCAAATGCCAGGAGAACACTTGAACACCAATGGAGGGAAGAAAGGAAGTTTAGTCTTTCTCTCACATGCATTTCAGGAGCAAAACTTGAAGAGTTTTCATTCATCCCCACATAAAAAAGAAATGCTTTGGAACTCCTGAAGTATATAAAATAATTCCCTACCCAGCTTTACCAAATCACAGACTGATTGAGGTTGGACGGGAGCTCTGGAGGTCAACTGGTCCAACTCCCCTGCTCATACATGGCCAGCCATAGCTGGCTGCTCAGGACCATTTTGAACATCTCTAGGGATGGAGAAGACTCCACAGCCTCTCTGGGCAACCTGTGCCATTTCAGGCGAAGACAGTCATGAATTTCACAGTTCATGCTGAAACATCCTTAGCACTGTCAGCTGTTTGTGGATGCAGGGTTTACACTGGACATGTCTTTGTGAAATATTACTTAGGTCAATTTGGCAAGCATCTTTCTTCCAGAATTTAGCTTTGAACCCCCAAATCTCATCAGCAAGCAGCAGCACACATCTTTAAAATTGGGCAGTGGGTAAGACCTGCTGCTTCTAATTCTTTTTTAACCTTTGCTGAGATTCTGTTCTTTAAATTGCTGCTGCACTGACTTAATTTCCCTCCCCAACATTATCAGATAATGAGGATGATGATAATTACTATTATTATTGTTGTCGTTGTTGTTTCTGTTGTTGTTGTTATCCCTGGAAGAGGTCAAGGTCCCATTGGATGTGATGGGGCAACTTGGTCTAATGGAAGGTGTCAGAACTAGATAAGATTTAAGGTTCTTTCCAACCCAAACCATTCTATGATTCTGTGATTCAATGATTCAATGATTCTATGATGATGATGATGATGATTTAGTTGCTTCTTCTTGTTTGAATGGTGGAGGAGAATAGCTGTGTCGCAAGAGTGCACAAACACCTCCTGATCTGCCCTGCCCCATCACAGGCTTGGCATGGAAATTACCGAGTGAGAGCCTGTGTTAAAGCAGGAGATGTCTCTGCCCCAGAGGAGAAGGATCGGTCCAGGATTACTCTATGGTGAAACAACAGGTGTCCCCTGCTGCCTTCTTGTCCTGACCTGCCTGTCCCATGCTCTGGTCCTGCTCTCCTTCCCTCAACCACAAGCCCTGGTTTTATCCCTCTTCCTCCTGAAGTGCCCTTCCACTCCTTCCACCAGTGCCCTCCAGCAGCACGGCCGCAAGGCTCAGGACAGTGACCTGCTGATGAACTGCACTGCAGCTCTTACACCCCATCCCATCGCCCTGCCACAAACCTGAGAGCTTCGTGGCAGCACTGACGAGACTGCAACAGCCCTGAGCTGCCCAGTGCTGCAGACCACAGGAACTGCTGGTGGGAAGCTCCCAAAGCCAGCAGCTTGCACTGGTACAACAGCACACATACCGTCTCCTGGAGAACTGCTGCTCTATCTCCTCTAAGGACTGTCCCTTCGTTTCCGGAACAAAAAGGTAAATGAATATAACAGCCATCACTCCCATCAGTCCGTAGAGAAGAAACATCCAAGAGAAACCAATGGCATCTGCAGAGAGATTCAAGTGCATGAAGGGTCCACTGCAGGTAGGTTACATCATGAGACATGAAGGAAGCTGGCTGCTTACTGTGAGGGGCATCTTATTTTGAGAAGCGCTCAGCAGGGCAGGGAAGCTCCCTATGTGCAAAGTCTGAACTGGGAATTGGAGAGGGAGAAGATGCCAGGCTTTGCCAGCAGCACACAAGAGGAAAGGGGAAGGCAGCCGAGCTCCAGGGCCCAGCAATGTGCCTCAATTGAGAGATCTGCTAGAAAGCAATGTTGTAAAGCTGCTGGTATGGAAGCTGAAAAATCCCATTTCCTGATACCGCAGTACTGCAGTGCAGCCCAGTGTGCGATGGATGATTCTTACGGAAGCAGTGACAGAGGGGCTCAGACCAGTGCTGCTGGTGTCTGATTTCTCTGCACTCAGAGGCATCAGGGTCACACCTATTCAACTTCCCAGGGTTCAAAATGCCACTTAATCTCCAAATGGCTTGTGGTAGCCACCTTCCCTAACCCACTGTGGGAGATGGAGGGATGCAGAATGGCCACTTACCAATAAGGTCCAGGAAGGAAAGGCTGATCAGTAGATTAGCAGCCCAGTTAAAGCTGTTACAGAAGGCAAAGGCTCTTCCTCTTATTGCAGCAGGGTAGATCTCACTGAGGACCAGCCAGGTCACTGCATGGATTGAGAGATCAGAAAGACAAGTGCAGGATTAAGCAATTTATATGGAAAGTAGGCAAGGGAGATTTCAGCAGGGCTTTTAAACTGGGCTTCACCCAGCACCTGCTGCTGGTGGTGTCAAACACTCATCAGCCTCAGGATCAGGTCACTGCAGAACACTTCAAACTCCCATGTTTAGAACTCCACAGAATAAAATACCAGTGAAAGGGTCCACGGAGCAAAGAAGGAAGTAGGGGAGTTGATCATTCCATTCAGGGGAGCTGGAAAACATACAGCATACCTCCTGTCAGGACATGCTCTTTGTAGTGAAAAATGAAATGAGAAAGGGGTAGGGTTAGGGAGATGATGACGTGTTTGGGCTAAAAACAGAGCTAAAGCAATACGCAACTTAGTCTCTCCTATCCCAGAGTTATTTTGATTGAAATAATTGACGAGGTCACTGTCAAATCTTGCTCACTCAAAACTTGCTCACTTATGTTTTTTCTTGTTAGATGCTGTTTCTCCCATCAAATAGCATTTAAAGCAATAAAAGGCAGAAAACAGTAGAGCTTACATGGAAGTGAGAGCTCATCTCTGTTCTCATCTGATGAATAAAGATTTCAGAAAAAGACCAACTGATACAGAGAAACTTCCAAAGAGGTCCCACTTCCAGTTCTGCACTGACTTTATCACACAGCTGAAGTCCCTCAGTCCCTCTGTCCTCAGCCCTCTATTTCGCTCCTCACCAGGGTACTAGGAAATATGAAAGAAAGTTATTCTAGTGCTGTACCAGCCCCATAGCTGACAGAGATGCAACGTTAGAAAATGATTCTGTGGGCAGAAGGGGATGTATCTCCAGTTCCCAGACACTGAGCTGCTTGGTAAAGCAAACACATAATGAATGTTTCAAGCACACTGTAAGGATCAGCCCTAGTTTTATTCTCTGAGTTAGTGCAAGGGTAGATATAAACACCATACTTACTTGGTCCAAATCCAATTGAGAAGGCGCTCACAAAAGCCATCATGCTCAGCAGCGTAATCCAGTTTAAGACCATATGTTCTGCCCAGGGAGCACCACCAAACGGAGGGCCTGTGCTTGCCACTGTCTCTCGTTTGGACTGACCTATAAAGCCCCTTTTCTGAGTGAGGGAAGAATCAGGAACAACCTCTTTGCTTTGAGTACTCGCAAAAACTTTTGTAAGGCTCCTTGTGGCAGTGAAACCAGGGTCTGCCCGACTTCTGACAGCATCTAATGCTGGTGGGATGGGTGATACAGCAGACTGGGAGGATAGAGGTGTCAGGGGGTGCTGGGTGAGGCTGTGGGATCCATTGGGGTCTATGGCTGCTTTGCAGTCCCTGGCCATGGCCAGTGGAGCAATGCGGCTGGTGAGGCTGATGGTGGTGACGGAGATGGCCATCACCACGCAGCCAGCCATAAGCAGCACTCTCCTGCCAGCCTTGTCTGCAAAGGCCATCGCAACGAGTGTAGCCACCACCTTTATTGCCCCCAGCCCAACAGAAGCCAGGATTGCTGAGGAGTTGCTCTGGAACCCCACCGAGTGGAAGATTTTGGAGGCATAGCCCAGCACATTGGGTTGCCCAGTGAACTGCTGGAAGAGCACCAGTCCCAGGCCCACCAAAGTCCGCCTTCTCATGTTGTCTCTGGTTCTGAAAAGGTCAAGAAATGAGTAATCCTTCTCGTAGGGCTCACGCTTTCCTGCCGCTTTGTCCTCAATGTCCTGCAATTGAATGAGGCCCTTCTGGCAGTCTGAGTCCCATGAGCTTAATTTAACAGGGTTCACTGGGAGAAAGAGGATGCTGAGGAACTGCATGGCTGTTGGGGCAATGGCCAATCCAAACATGTACCTCCATCCCTCATCCACATCCGCAAAGATGTAATTCAGTGCATAGGACAGTAGGATGCCTACAGTGATGCCTGCTTCATATAGAGACACCAAGAGCCCTCGCTGATGAGCAGCCACCATTTCTGAGACATAGATGCAGCAGGCCATGGATGAGACAGAGATGGCAAAGCCCACGGTCATGCGCCCAATGACCAGACCAAGAAATGACCTTGACAGTGTAAGAACAAGGCTGCCAACCAACAGGACCAAGTTGCTGACCAGGATTGCTCTCCTCCTTCCATAGCGGTCAATGAGGATCCCCCCAACCAGAGAGGCGAGGAGAGCTCCGATAATAAGGGCACTCACAAGAACTTCTTGCTTGAAGCAGCTGAGGTGAAAGTCTATTTGCAACTGCAGCAGTGCACCGGAGATAATGCCCAGCTCGTATCCAAATATCAGCCCACCCAGGAGAGAGACCGTTGCAGACAAGAGGAGGACCAGCAGTCCACGACCTGGAAAACAAGCAAGCAAAGCTACATTGAGTTTTCTGGTGCCAGCAGGCAAGCTATCAGCAGGCACAGGCTGGAAAACGCTCTCCCAGGACACCCAAAGTTTTCCATCTATAAAGCTGTGATGGTGAATTTCCCCACAGGTCACTAAGTCATGTGTAGAGAGGCACTTGCAGATGGTCACATAACTCACCAGGCCTGCACACACTTCCACTAGCTGCAGGGGCACTTATCTGGAATGCAGAACTATGAAAACAGGACTGTGTTGACAACATTAGGGCTTGTATTTGAGTGGAGGACAGCAATTTGTAGTGCCTGGAGTTGTACAGGGGGTTCCTCTGTGGTCTCCCCTGGTTCTAATTACAAAACCTGGGCAGAAAATGCAGCTTCTGCTTTCTGATTCCAAATTGTTCTGCGTTATCACGTTTCAGCGCATGTGGCACCATCAGCTCTCACTGCAAGCTCTGCGTTCTCACCCCCTACCTTGTTGTTAAAAACACTGCTTGCAGGAGTTTATTTCTCCTGGTTAATCTTGCACTCTCAGCATGACCTTGTGGGGGTGGCCCGGATTTCTTCATCTCTCCTTTTGCAGCACAACAGTGTCTGGGATGCCTGAGCCAGGCACAACCTCCTCAGGCTGGCCCAGAACTACACGACAAACTTCATCATGAGCTGAAAAGCTCACTGTTGCCTGCCCCAAGTACAAGAAGTGATTCTTTGACTGTGACCTTCCCATATAACTGAGCATGCAAGTCTGGTAAGTATTTAAGTTTAGCTAAAATAAGAAAAAGAAACAACAGCAAAAGCAAATCAAACCCAAATCATCCCACCCCAAATAACCCAGGAAAACCAAGGTGCTTGCTGCAGATACTTCTCTTCCTGGGAAGAGGATGAAAGGGTGCCCATGTGTGACCCATCAGTCATATTATGACAGGGGGGCCTGCACGTGGTGTGAGAGCCAGTGCTGATGTAGGGACCTCTGGGATCAGGTGTGACAGGGCCACCCCTATTACAATTTTGAAGGCACAGGCAAAGTGTGTTAGCTTCTAAGCTTGTGCTGGCTCCCAGCATATAATATTATCTGTATTCTCACATTGGCTTTGTTTAATTAGAAATACTCAACTGTTTCAATATCCTGTATGTGGAAAAAAATGCGGACACAACTACCAGACCATGGAAAACTTTCCTCACCCTGCCTAAGGGCTTTTTTCCCCTCACAAGCTGTGTTTCATAGGAGGTGCCTCTATTCAGTCTTTAATTGGAGCTTGTTCTAAAGGTTATTTCTCAGCAATGGCTATAATTATATTTGTATTTATTCTGTAACCCTCTGTTCTGTTTGTGTTACTTACACCATCCCAGCCACACACCAGTCCCTCCACCACACTCTGCGTGACCTGCACTGCTTTAATCACCTTGTATGCATGTTTTGCAGATAATTAGAAAAATATTTGCTCACTGAGAACAAAAGCCTTTGCTTAACGTGGGCATGCCATTAGTTTCAACTTAGATGCAGACAACCACACTGATTCTACTGCGTTTTGCTGCAGTTCTTGTTAACTTAATGAGCAGTAATACAACTTGGATGAAAAGCCAGTTTTGCAGGCAGTCTGTTCTGAGGTAGTTGGGGAACCTGGGGACTCTTCAGGTCACCATATGAGGACAGTTAGTTCAGTGGGTCTCGCATGGAGCTCTGCCGATGGCAAACTGGCCAGAGGGCAGTGCTCCAGGACTGGGCAGTGTCCGTGCTGCTGACCTGCCTTTTGCACAGCTTCAGCTCCTCTCTGCACACACACCAAGGCCGCTGTCTGGAGCAAAACTCCCAGCGCAAAGCTCCGTGCGCTCTCCCGCTGGCTGCCCCCCTCTTCTCAGCTCCGCTCCCGGGATGGCTGCTCCGCGGGAAATCACCGCACGTTTGCGGTACGTGCTGCCGGGAGCGCAAAACCAAAACCGAGAGCGCTGGGGGGGAGGGGGATGCAGTTCCAGCCTCCAGGAAAAGTTGGAAACTTTGGGGGATGGAACTTTTCCCCGGGGCAGGACGCGCCCTCTCCCAGCCCGGTTGCCCTGTCCAGGAGATGGGGGTCCCCCTGCCTCCCTCCCGGTCCCGTCCCGTCCCCGCGGCACTCACCCATGGCGCGGCAGAGCGGGGCGGAGCGGTCGGGGTCCGGCGGCCGGAGCGGGGCCTCGCAGCGCCACGTCGCTGCCGCGCAGCCTCTCGGACGGGCAGCCTGGGGCTTGTAGTCGCCCTGCCCGGCCCCCGCCGGGGTGTGCGCGGCCCCGGAAAGCCGGAGCGCGGTGAGTGAGCCGGGAGGGACCCAGGGGCTGCTCCGTGAGGCTCCGGTTTGGCGGCGCAGGGGGCCCAGGGTCGTGTGACCGGGGGGATAATTGCGAATTGGGATAGAAAGGAGGATGTGGTAGGGTATGGCTCCGGGTGCTGGAATGACAGCTCTGTCCCCAGGCTATCGCACTTGAGCCAGAACAGGGATCTCCTCGCTGACCGCAGACCCTCTCTACTGCAGAGCTTCACCCTTCTAGATTAGAAAGTCTCTATAAAGGCCACAAGAGATTGACAGTTTATGATAGTTCTTAGGTAGTTCGGCTGGAAAGCCAAAGAAAGCCTGATGGGAAATAAACGACCATTTCAAAGCTAAGAGAGCAGTATGACTGAGCCTGCACTCTCAGACAGTCTCTCCAGCTTAGCTCCTTCCCTCTGAACCGTGCTCCATTAGGGGAAGAGTTTCAGCATTCAACTTCCCTTGCAATTAACATTCTCTTTCTGCTGAGAGGAGCAGAAACCTTTCGGCTGCATAAAAGACACTGGGACATGCACTTGGATGCAAAGGCTTTTTTCTGAGTCTGAGCCTAAATTTATAAATCCCAAAGTCCAGGTTGCATAACACAGATTTTGCAGAACTAGAGAGGCCTAGAAGTGCTTTCAAAACTCTTTAACACAATGCAAACATTCTCCCTGGGTCCTCTTCATGCAAACTGCAGTTGTATGCATCATGTTCAAATTGCTGTAACTTAGTTGGTGTGGGGACCAGCGCAGGGAAGATGTCCTGTCCCAGGCCTGTGGTGGGCTTGCACCCAGAGCCATGCAACAGGGACTGCCATGGAGAAGACAGGTTGAGAGAGCTAGGGTTATTCAGCCTAGAGAAGAAAAAGCTCCAGGAGATGTTAGAGCAGCTTCCGGTGCCTAAAGGGAATGACAAGAAACCTGGAGAGGGACTTTCTATAAAGGTAGGGACAGGCCAAGGGGAATGGCTTTAGGCTGACAGAGGGGAGACTGAGATGAGCTCTTAAGCAGAAGCTCTTCCCTGTGAGGGTGCTGAGGCGCTGGCACAGGGTGCCCAGAGAAGCTGTGGCTGCCCCATCCCTGG
>JAVHNF010060940.1:21854-37386 GCA_034783455.1 Micropsitta finschii | reverse complement strand
GGATGTGCTATCCCCAGAGACATTCAAGGCCAGGCTGGATGTGGTTCTGGGCAACCTGATCTAGTTGAAGATGTCCCCGCTCACTGCAGGGCAGTTTGACTAGATGAGCTTTGAAGGTCCCTTCCAACCCAAACTGTTCTGTGATTCTGTGATTCTACTTCAAGTGGTCTCATCTGCTCTTCAAAACTGATGAGCTTTGGTCACTTTACCTTCAGTTCCTCAGCTTGCTGTATCAAAGGAGGGTTTTGGAAGATGGATGAAGACCAAGTGAAGTCACTGGGTTTCTGTTATCAGCACACACATCACTGAAGGTAAAGAAACAAGGTGGTGGTGGTGGTTGTGGTGGTGGTGTTGTGCAGGAAGCACTGGTAGCCACCATCATGACAGGTGGTGGGGCTGCACATGAGCTGGTGATGTATTTCAGCCCATTTTGGATGCAAGTGGGAGTGCGAGGCTGGGCCTCCCACAGATGCATTGGGGGAGCTGATGTCTCCCTTGTCTTTTGAGCTTGCCCACAAAACAGGGGTGCCTCAGTGTGCACGGTCTTGCACCCTGCACTCTGCACTGCAGCCAAGCACATGTGTCTGGCTGGTCCTGCACCAGTGGTGGGAGCACTCAGCTTCTGGCGGGTGATGGTACCCCATGGGTATGGGTGGGCCATCAGCCACTGGCAGCCCCTTGTTGGGCAAAGCCACTCACAGAGACAGGGGCAGAGGCATTCCACCCCCTTGCAACTTTTCCTTATTTGTTTCAATCATTACAACATGATTTACTTTATCTATAAATATCCCGCTGGCGCAGGGAATAATGTGCTGGATGGCATTTCCCAGATGATCTCATATTCATGGGTGAGGTGATCCCTCAGCATCATTAGAAAAGAGAAAAGAATCTGATCTGCAAACCCCACACACCATTTCACAAGCAACTTAAAAATCATTTCAGGTCCATCCCTGCTCTCAGAACAGAGCAGGAAGAGCCCGTTCCCCACATTTTGATGCAACTCATAATCCCCTGGCTGAGATCCAAGACTTGAAACCCACATTCTGAAACAAACCCTGTTAGGCAGATGGCAGTGGGTGGCCTTTCTTCTGCCTTCCCCCCGCCCCTTACCCTTTCCTTCATTTTTCTTCAGAAAAATGTTTTTCATTAAAGGTGGGGGGGATTTGAGGGTTAAGAAACTGAAAACATGGCTGCTGCTGGTCCTTATTATGGGTTTTGGGTTTTTTTAATTTCTTAAAGAGCTATTTAAAGCAGGCATTTACAAGTTACCATTGAGGTTCAAAATGCTCTGTGTATTTTCAGGGCCTTTGGAAGGAGCATCCTGACCAGGCAGTGCCAGTGGACCATGCCGTCATTAGCTGCCATTGAGTTACTCAGATGAAGCTATCTGCCTCCTGCAGCTGAACAAGCAGGATCACCCAAGGGTGCCGTGAAGTTCCTGGCTGGCTCCCCCAGGAGCTCAGCATCATCCCTGCAGGCTGGGCTGGCTGCAGGGCCAGAGTGAGAGCCAGAGCTGGAAAATGGGGTGCCAAGGGAAGAGCTGAGCAGGATCATCCACAGAAGGAACCATGTGCTTCATGGGGTGATGGACCAAACTGTGTGCAACAGGGTGTCCTGTCCCTGCACGGTGTGCCTGGGACATGGCACTGGGCATGCAGGGGTGCTGCTGAGGTGCACTGCAGGTCAGTGGGGTATGTCTGCCTGCCCAGAAAGAGCTCGGAGCAACCAGATCAGTTCAGTGGACAGGCTCCTGTGGGTAAATGTTACCCCACTGAGAAGGGACAGCCAATTGGAAAGGTGAGGAGACCCGGGATCTTGAGCAGAGAGGATAAGCAGAATTAGCGAGATGCATCATACAGGTGTGCAGCAGGTTTGTGCTGACTGCAGGAACCCAGGGCACTGAGTGCAGCACAGTGGCCTGGCAGAATAACCAGATATTTTGTGTGAATCCAAGCGTGTATTCATTTTCCTATAAAGATCTATTGATTAGGAAGTTGCTAGCCAGGATCCAAAGATGCCTGTGCACCTGGCATGATGTAGGCATCTTCAGAGCCCCAGGAGGGGCCTTGGCTGTTATTTTTACATATTTATGGAGCATGTAAGAGCACAAGAAGGCAGCTCTGGCCTCAGGGACCATGGCTAACAGCACTAGCTCCTGTACCTGACCTGCTGGCAGCCACCTCAGGGACAGCTGATATGCACATGGGGAAGCCCCTTTTGAGCCATCGTGGTTCACAGTTAGGCATGTTCAGAAGCTCCCCTGGGTCAGCTCATGTTTGCTTTAATAGATTGTTCTCTTGGGAGCTTCTTCCTAGGGTCTGCACTTCCCTGTTCAGCACAGGGGCCAGGAGCAGGTGATGCAAATGCAAGGGCTGGGTCTGCAGGGAGAGAGCACTCAGACCATGTGCACTGGCAGTCAGCAACCCCTTGCTTTGCTGCTGGTCTTTGTGCCATTACTTATCCTGGCTCTCTCACTACCTGTGTGCAGCAGCATTAGGGGTTTTGGATGGCTCCTCAGTCATAGGGAGGTTGACAGGGCCATTTCCAGCTGCAGGAACAGGGATGCTGTTGGGTGACCATTCCCCAGGCAGGAGCACTGGCCATGGGCAGCAAGAAGTGCCTGGCCGCAGCACTGGTCCTGGAGTTGAACAGAGCAGAAGGGACATAAAACACAGAGAGAGGCTTTGCCTGGTACCTGTGACATTTCTGTGAAGAGGAGCCCTGAAAGTCCTTAGGGTGCAGGGAGGGCACAAGAAGGATGCAGCAGGAGAAACCGACCTGGCTGGTCTGCAGCTGCCTGCCATCAGTGCCAGGTGTATTGCCATGGAATAAGTTCCACTTTGGAGAGAGCTGAAGGTGCCTTTTTTAGGGCCTGTGCCTTTACTCATGGAGTAAAAGGGCTGAGAAGAGGCCAGCACAGAGACCATGCTCTCATCAGATGTTGGCTCCAGTGGCATCTCTCAGCTGTCCCTGCTGCTCCCAGGGCCAGAATTAGAGCTGTGCCTCATGGTGATGCTGGCATTTTCTGCCTTAGATGCTCTTGAGGAAAACCTGGGGAGGGTAAGAGCTGCTACACCCCTTCCTTGAGTCCTTTGAACCTCATGTCCTCATGACACACAAGCATGGCCTCTCCAGCTGACCATCCCCGCACTGCTAGCACCACTGTGCTCAGCTCTGCTGGTTTTAGCTTTGCTTTATTTTAGGTTCGTTTTATTTCTGTTAACCTGCTGCAGATTGGATGGTGTTTTCATTCCCAAACCAGGGAAAGCAAAAATGTGCACTGCTTATCAAGGCTCTCCTGCCTGAAGCAGCTCCCCAAGCAAGCTGTCTGCAGTGGGCGAGCACTGAGCACCAGCAGCTTTGGGGAAAGCGTGGGCTCCTCCTGTTTACACCAACCTCATGGTGTGGGGGACATCCAACATGCAAGGGGCTCCTAAACTGACCCCAAGGCTGCACCTGCTCCAGGCTCTTAATCCTGGAAAACATTTTCCCAAGGCAGGGAGAGCCTGTCTTCCTGGGAGTCCTGCAGTCATGGATGTGCAATTAACTCCTAGTCCGTCCCTGCCGCTGCAAGCAAAATCTCTCTTTCTCTCTCTGTTGTTGTATCAAGGGCTTAAGGCAGACCTGCCTGATGTTACGAATGAATATATGAGTTATGCACCTGTCAGGACGAGGAATAGTGTGGTCCTGACATGTTTACTGACTCCATGACTATGGCAGAAAGCCACTATGGCTTTTATGCCTGCTCCTCCTTCTTTATCAATCCAGAGGTGCCCAGGACGAATGATAAGAGGAAATGGCAAACATTACTCATGCACTACCAATTCTACTTTTCAGACTAAAACCAAACAAAATTGAGCCTGACACAATGCCCAGGAATGACACTGGGGTTGTTAAAACACCATTAAACTTGAGGGAGAGGATGAGTTGCAGAAAACGTTATGTAATCAACACCAGCTACCCACAACCTGCTGGAGATCTGGAAACCCTCAAGAAACAGCAGCAGTTCTTTGTATGAACAAAAGGACTGTATTTCACTAGTTAAACACTTAGGCTTGATAAGTGCAGTCTGTTGGCATTGGTTGCCTCAGGGGGAGTGAAAAATCCTCTGTGACTGTGGTTTTCCGTGGCATTTCAGTGGTTCTGTTAACCCTGCTGTCACGCCCCATCCTGGAGCTGGATAGATTTCACTGGGAGCCAGTAATTTCTGATTTGTGTAGGTGTAGTGGGCTTTTCGGCTTACACAGCATGTGTAGCACATGGCTAGGTCAGTGCTTAAGCACCTGCTAATCCTTTGGACTCTGGCCTCATGCTTAGGAGTTTGGAGCTCTGCTCAGCTGGACCAACAGGAACCAAGGCAGGACCAAGGAGAGATACCAGCAACCGGAAAACCAGACAAATTAGCCCAGACAAATGTCAGACCCTTTTCAACACACAAAGAAGTGGAAAGTGTGCGCTATTACACAATATCTCTGTGAGCTGGGTGATGAGCGTGAATGTATTCACACCCATTCCTGTACCTAAAGGGTTTTTTTGGCTGTTTCACAGGTTAGTTTTGGTGGCTCAGAAATCTCAGACACTCGCGTGCTGCTTTTAAAGTTTCACACCAAAATAGTACTTCTACTTCATATCAATGGTGCATCTACTTGAAGGGAAGTGCCCACTCAGACTAGACCATCCTCACTCTGGAAGTGCATTAAAACCTAGAAAGAGCAGCCCCAGATCAAGTAACAAGACAGGCAGATATTTTGAAAATGGACCCTCTGGATCCACCCATGTTCCTAGTCCTAAATGCATTTTGCATCCAAATAGCCTCAGAGTGAAGACTGTTTCCCATTTTAAGTGTAATATTTAACTCAACAAATATCCTTAAAGACCTCGTTGAACAAGCAGTAACAGAGGACTTTATTGATGACCTTTATTTGTGTAGGAACACAATGGTCAGTTATTTTTAGGACCGTCCTCCCTGTCTTAATTGCAAGTACACCCCAAAGTAGGTTAAGGTGTGAAAAGAAGTATTTTATTGCATGTTTCACTGGAGCTTGGAAATGCTGCAATTGCTTTCCTTATGCTAGGAAAACTCTATGTTATGCTCATGGATGGTAGTATTAGTCTGATAATTGATCAACGAATATACGTAAGTGCGGTGACAAGGGAGAGTCAAACACTGTCTTTCTGTAACTCAATCTCAGTGCCCAAATCAGAATCACTTGATTTATGGGAACTGGCAACTCTTACTGACCACTGCTTTGCAGATTAGGGCCCTTATTATTAGCTACAAAATTTGTCCTAGAAATCATTGCTGTAATTGGTGAATCAGTTTGGGATTTTCCAAATGGCCTTCTGGCAGGAAGGAGTAAATTTTAGTGAATAGCAAGATTAAAAGAAAATATGGTGTGGGGAAATAAAGGTGGACAAAAAAATTCCGAATTGGGCACTTTCTTAGCGTATGTTTTTCTTCCAATGTAAAGCAGTTATTGCTTTTGAAACATTATTTGAATTTCAAGTTCTTTAAATACCATAGAAATTTAAATGAATTAATACAATCAGCACAAAAACTTTAAATATATTCCAACCCAGCTTGGTGGTGATTATTAATTCAGTATTCCTTTACTTTGGCCTTGGGCCAGGGAAAGCTTTTGCAATCTCAGGCTCCTATAGAGAGGGAAAAGCATCCTTGATTTTCACATATTCCAATGTTTTCAGATCTTCCTGCAGCTCCCCTGCTGCCAGCTGCAGATACATGGTGGTCACCCTTACCAGTTCCCGTCCCAAATGAGCTTGGCCACTAGAAAGCTGAATTGGAGACACACTTGGCCTGTTCTTGTGCAAAGCAGATGGCTCCTGGTCTTTAGTGCAGCTGAAAGCTCTTACACCTGTGGCAGCACATCTCTGTTTGGGTTTGAATTATGTAGCAGCTATCCTGTCTTCTGCCTGAAGGTATCACACTGTTCCAATTCCCCTCTTATCATACCTTCATTTCTAATCCACTTGCTGGATATGGCACCTATCAATACGCTTGACTCAATTGGCCAGATTTATCAGAGTGCATCCTTTGTTGGTGAATACTGCATCATGTGTCTGGCATCATGAGAGGGTTTGACCTGCCTTTCTGAAGAGAGAATTTGCTTAAAACCAATGCCAGGAGACAGCAGGAGCGAAGCCAGCAGCTGAGGTTGAAAAGCAGAAGGAGCAGCGCTGCACCAGATGTGCCAGTGCCTGCAGGAGGCAGCCCTCAGGCAGGTTAAAACAGCCCCAAGGGCAAGACTCTGTTATACCTGTCAAGGAAAAGGTACATATAATGGCAGTAAAGAGTGTGTAATACCTGGGAAACCGATACTACAAGGGCTTAATGATGCTGCTGGCCTCCTTCCTTCTTTCTGAGCTGCATGTAGGCAGCCCAAAGCCTCTGGCATGTGCTTCTTCTGCATGAATGGACAAATGTCCCTCCTCCCCCACCTCCTTCCACCTTGCCCAAGTTATAAGACGTCACAACCTAATCACTAAGTGCCAGCCATGCTGCACCCTTCTCCCTCCCCCCTTTTGGTAAGCCATTTACTGATTTCTCAGACTGAAACCAGTGCTGTGATTACATCTCTTTCATAGGAATAGTTTTTGTGTGAGCCCTTTCCAGCACCAGCACATTAGTGACTGTCACACAGACCTTTCCAGCAGCTGGTCTCAGCCTTGGTTGACTGCTTGCTGGCTTATTTTGAAACAGGGTTGAGGATGAAGTCACCTGTAATGTCATAGCAACCAACTCCAGCAGCTCTCCTCTCCTATTTCAAACCAAAGCCACCTCTCCGGCTGACAGGGCAGGTAGGAAACTGCTCATCAAATCAAAACCAGGCTAAAAGTACTTGAAATCTGTTTACTCAAGTGATTTTTCAGCTGTGAAATTAGCTCACAGGTGATGCTGCTCTGTTTTGCTAGGTGCTTTGGAGGAGGATTTGCATGGTGCTATGCTCTTTATGGTGGCTGGGGGTAGGTCATTTGCCTTCTGCATCCTGTCTTGGCTCCCTGAGATCGAGTGTACCCCAGACCTGCTTTACAAGCAGGGCAGGCTAGCATCCTTGGGTTGCTCACCAGGGCACTGCCCCCTTCAAGCATGGGGCAGCTGTGCCACTTGCACATCAGTGCTTTAAGGCAAATCCAGACCAATCCAGTGGCCATTCAGGAACTAATGATAAAGTGGCCCAGAGACATGTGGGTGATCCAGGTTCTGCTGCTTAGGTACATCTCCATGTCCAGAGACCAAGACTTTACCATCCCTGCTGTAGCAGCTCCATGGGAGCTAAATCCTGGTTCAAGCAATCTTCTGGAGACATCTCCTGGCTTCAGATCCTCCTTCCCCACTTTGTTACCATCCCACAGGGTATCTGCATACACCAGAGCTGTGCTCGCCCTGCACTCTCCCTGCCAGCTCCCAGGATGTGGCTGTTTGCCCCTGAATGCATCCAGCCCAGCTTCACAAACCCCGTTGTGTCTTCCCCTGTGCTCAACATCTGCTTTCACCCAGGGATCAGGTGAGGAACAGCATCCCTGGACTCAGCCATGGACTGCTGAGAGTGCTGCCCGTGCAGCTGGGAAACACTGAGACACTGGGTAGGAATGACCATCAGGAGGCCATCTAGTCCAAACCCTGGCTCCACAGAGGGTGAGTGAGTATTGACACCTTCAATAGCAACTCTGTCTTGTTAATCCAAATTCTACTCAGCGGGACAGACAAGAATACCTTGAAATTTGTTTAACTTCAAATTTGATTAAGACCTATTCTTAGAAATATTTTAATATTATTGGGGAAGGGGTAGTTTCAGACTACTTAATTGCAGGGAAAACACATTTTTCATTTAAAACAGTTCAAACACTTCAAGGAAATGTTTGTCATAGGTACACTGTTTTCTCAGTTCAAACACTTCAAGGAAATGTTTGTCATAGGTACACTGTTTTCTAACACATAAGTAACTCTATCATGGGAATTGTAAAAAACAGAACTGGAAGGCATCCGGTGTCCAACCCCTGCTCCAGGAAGGATTACCTCCTAAACCATCACTTAACCTACCTCCCAAAATCTCTGGTGATCTTCCTATGCAATTTACTCCACCCTGTAGTCAAAGGTGCTTGTCTAAAGGAAAGCCCCAATTTCTCTTCTTTATTCACACTCATTAAGAACTTGTTAAGCAATCATTTGCCACGAATAATTTAGGTAAAACTTCCTCCTGCCTGAGGATAGGTATGAAACTTGCTTTGCAACATGGAAACAGCTGATCTGCGGGTTGCTTTTTATTTGTTTGGGTTTTAACTAAAATTCCGAGTTTCACATCTTTGGTGACTCGTGTTAGCTTCCTAATCCTCTCCCTAACGATGGGGGAAGCTCCCAACCTCCCCTGCTCCTCCTTCTCTCCGAGGTTTACGAGCCCTTCAAGCCGTGAGGTCTCTGACCAGGGTCGATTTGATGAATCCCCTGCCAACCACCCACACGCATTGTGACTTGAGCTCCACTTGATGTATCGTATGCAGCATATGCAGCACTTGATTGTATGCAGCGTGACAAAGGTAAAGTTGGGATGGAGAGCGTGGATCAGATTGACAGCTCCCTACCAGCCGTGGGTAGAGGAGAAATTCCCAGAGGTGGGGAGGAGAGACCGAGACAAAAAAGAAACAAAAAAGCCCTACAGCAGTGTGAAGCGGTACATTATGAATTAACCCCCAGACCACCTCCCCCAGGGCAGCAGAGGTCGTGCCCGGGGGGGCCTTTACTCTTTGCCGTCGGGACGGGGGATGTCGCTCGCTCCGGGGCACGGGCCCTGCCCCGTGTGAGCAACGGGTTCGGTTCCCCGACGGGACTGCCCTGGAAAGGAGGTGGCCTGGGCTCGGCCGGAGGCGGGACCGGCGGCGAGGGGACGGGCGGAAGCCGCTGCTGATGCTCGGTGCTGCAGGAGGGAGCCTCGGTGCTCGGCGGACGAGGAGCGGCGGCCCCGGAGGTGAGCAGGGATGGGGGGACCGGGAGAAACCGGAGGGGCAACGGGAAGGGAGGAGCATCCCGCGACGAAGAAGCGGGTCTCGGATTGCCCGTGAGCTGAGTCTGTGTGGCTTCGTCCTTCTTAGCCGCTTAGGAAAAAGTGTATTTTTCCACGGGGAACTTTTCCATGAACAGTCCACGGCGGTGGTGGGCAGCAGCTCTTACGTGCGGGTTGGAGCTGACCTGCCCGCCGTCTTGTCCCGAAACAGCTCTGCTCGCCTCCTCGGGAGCAGCGTCCGGGATGGCTGCCAGGCTGGAGACGGATGGACGGACGGACTAGCAGCCGTGCTGCCCTCAGCCGGGACCCCCGGGCAGCTCTGAGCTACTCCGTGCGGCTGCCGCGCCCTGTGGGAGCTCTGCGAACAGCAGTGACCGCAGTCCCGGCAGGCGGGGAGGTCTTCCCAGTGGTAATGAGGCATTTCGGCTGAGGCTTGGGAAGGGGAGCTTCTCTCGGATCCCTGCACAGCTCCGTGAGGGTTTTTGCTGTGCAGGCAGTGCTACTGGGGCGTGCTGGCGAAGGTGCAGTTGAATATAGCAGCCTCGGGGAAAGGGAACTGCATGTACAGTGCCAGCCCCTGATAGTGCTCCATTCCACCTGAGAATGGGAGCATCCCACTTGAGAAGGGCTCAGTCAAACGCTGATGCTGTGAGTCTGGATGGGATGGCAGCAGCACAATAGAAGAAAAGAGTTGGATGGGATGGAGAAATGTGGAATTCTTCTCCTACATCAGTGACAGGCTGGCTTGGGTGAGAGCGTGGAAAAACAGCAGAAGTGGTGGCAGAGGAGGATGCAGTTGGCCAGCATATTCCCAGGCAGACGTGCCCTGAAAAACGTTGGAGTCTGAGCAGGGGTAAGGAAGGTGAGGAAGAAAGATCAAGACTTGCAATAGAACTGTAGAAACTCTTCCTGTGGCAAGAAGGGGAAGAAAGCCCCAAAGGAAGAGGTGTAAGAAAATACATAACTCTTACAGTAGTAAGACTACAGTAGTAAGTCTCACAGTAGTAAGACTGCTAAAACTACAGCTGTGGAAAAAAGATGAATTTAGAAACTTTGGCTAAGAGTGAACTATCCCAGTGAAAATAACATGTTGTTTCCTAACATGAGAGAAGTTGCTCAGAATAGACTGGATATTGCTTAACCCTGAAGAAACTCTCTCCAGCTTGCTGCTGTGCTCTGATGGCTTTGCACTATTTATTATTCACAGGGTTTGTTGCGTGGAAGACAGCGATCTTACAAAACTCTAATTCCTCTTTTTTGGTTCTTGTGGCAATTCAGCAGCATCTCAAGTCTCTGTAGGAGAGCACACTGACTAGGGAGTCATATGTGAAGGCCATCAGTTTGTTCATGTGCACTTGATAAGACAGAAATGGCCCATCCTTTGAGGGCCTGAGAGCATAATGTTGGGTGAAGAGCAGTCTGCCTGCCATGAATTAGTTTTAGTGTGTAGTTCTGATAGCCATGCCTCAGGTTCTCCTTCTCACAGGATTTCTACCGGCTCACAAGGCACTGTCTGTCTCCATCTGACAGTGTCTCTAATTAAGTTTTATCTTCTCAGAGGTATTGAGGGGCCAAGTTCAGTAGCTGTGGACTGTGAAGGCCTCAGTATGCAATTTGGTGTTATCACGCAACTGAGTTGCATTGGTATTAGAAGGATGCAGACCCCTGGCTGCCTGTTCTTTCATCTGTCTTTCTCTTCCTGTCTCACCCTGTAGTGGAGCAAAATCAGTTCTGGGAGCTAAAGAAGTAAGAAAACCAAATTCTGCATCAGAATGGACTTTTTGGTGCTTTAGCTTTCAGGGCCAGTCACAGCAGGGTCAGAGGAGCATCAAGAAAAAGCATGAAGGTGGAGCAGACTATTAGTTACCCATTCAGTTACCCACTGCCCTGGTTTTGTTGCATCATCAGCAGATGCTTTGGCATGAGGTGCTTATGAGTAATTCTACTTCCTGCAGCAAAAAACTTTTTTGCTTCCTGCAAAAAAACCCCAACTTTTGCTGCAGTTTTTGGTCATTAGTATAGAGAGGGGCGACTGTGTGCCATAGTTACCATATAAAACCATGCATGTTCCATACATAGAGGGGAGACCAGAGAAGAAGTGTATAGGGCTGGATAAACCTTGTTACCAGCACTGTTGTGGCTCCATTATGTGATGGCAGGAGAGGCTGGGGCCACCCCTGTTGTCTGTTCTGGCACTTCCTCAGTAAATCAGTCTAGCTGTACTATCATTTAGCTTCCTAAGAGCTGCACTTTCCATGCCATTAAAAGCTTGGACTCTGTTGTCTTGCTTTGAGATCCCTTTCTCTGCTCTCATCTGGGGTTCGTTTTTTCTCACAGGCACTCCTGACCAAACAAACACTCGAACTCCTTGTGTTGCCGGGCTGTTCAGATTCTAGAACAGATTCACAAAGTTTATTTTGTGTAGTGCTCTCCCTGGGAAACAGGTGATTTGTTACCAACTCACTTCTTTGCTTGCTACTCGCTTCTTTACTTGTCTCCTCTGGCTTTTACAATTACCTTAAACTGGGGCTGGGAACTCTGCTTAAATGAAGTCTGGTGGAACTTCACATTAAGGCATTGTGAACAAACCGCTCCCCTGTGAGCAAAGGATTAAGTATAAACATGTTAGTATTCAGTTTTTTTCTATTAAAAAGGAAAGTATTCACATAGTGTTCGCATTCTTTATTTTTGTATAACTGCACAAAATCTCCCATCTGTGCAAGATACCTGGGTTAATATCTCCCAGTCTTTTAATATGTTCAGCTGTGCAGCGGCTCTGTCGGATAGGAATGCACTTCTTCCATATTCACAGGAGGAAGGTTGTGTTAGAGACAGAAAAACAACCACTGAGATTGTTGAAGAAATTTAGACATCTATTTCCTTATGGTTTCAAGTAAGAGGTGAGATTTTATGTTTGGGTTTTAAGGGACCTCTTCCTTGGCCTGTAAGAAAGCTGTTCGAGATCAGTAAAATAAACAGAAATCCCCTGAATCCACGTGTAGTCTACTGTTGGATCATCTTTCCTCTCCAGTGTGTCTCTGGATTTTAAAAACTGAAAGTGCAGTACAGATTAGAAGAAGGAAAAATCACTATATATCTATTAGGCTTCAAGTGTTTAATCATTAGTATGATCTGATACACTGCATCTCTTCACTTGGATGCAACTGGGCATCCAGTAGCATTAACAACTGTCTCCCCTGTAGAAGAGGACAGCATCTTCAGCACATTTGCAAGATCCGCTATGAAGCCCTTGCCTAAGCTTGTAGGCAGCAGTAATACTGGTGATTAACAGGATTTTCACACTTGCTGACCAGACGTAGTTCTGACTTCCATATTCCCACGGTTTCCTCATATGTGCACATCATTTCAAAAAGCTGCCCCTTTTCTAGCCATGTGCAAGTGGTTTTTTGAGTGGTGAGGGTTAAAATATTGTTTAGACTTAAATTTTATCCACAGCTTCCAGTCCTACTATACAATGAGTGTGCATGGCTTTCTACAAATACAGTAATAGGAAACTACTATTTGAAGGCTGCTGGTGGCAAAGGGCTGTATCAGTTTGCTATCTGATCTACTGCTAGCATCTGTCGCTTTTGTTTGTTTCTATTTTCCAGCCAAATCCTACCTTCTATTTATTTTAAGTATTGATGAGGGGGTTATGTGGTCTGTATCTTGAAAGCTAAAAGCTGCGAGGTACAAAACCTGCTCCTTTCAGTTAAAGAAGACCTAAACACTAAGCTCTACAGGAAAAACACTGGGTAACTTTTCTTGAAAGGATGCTGAATAAGATGGTCCTGTACTATTTTGGGTAAAAAGAAAGGGATCAGTCTGACTATGCACTCTAGCGGATTCCTGATGTTGCCAGGCTTTCTGTACACAGGTTTGCCCATAAATGCTCCTCCTCTCCTTTGTGCCACACAGTGACCCTGGCATCTTTCCTCGCTCCACTGCACTCATCGCATTGTCTTGTGCTCCCACTGGGACATGATGTACCTTTTGGAAAAGCCACCATGTTTTCTCTTTAGGCTACAATCACGCAAATAAGGCACTGGAACAGGTTGCCCAAGGAAGCTGTGAATGCTCCAACCCTGGCAGTGTTCAAGGTCAGGTTGGATGGAGTCTTGGGTGACATGGTTTAGTGTGAGGTGTCCTTGCCCGTGGGATTGAAACTAGATGATCTAAAGCTCTTTTCCAACCCTAACTATTCTATGATTCTAAGAATGGCTTCATACAGACTGACCTGCACCTGCTTCCGTATAATCTGTATCATGGGAGGAAAACCAAAAAGCATAGCACCAAGCATGAGTCCTTTGTCCACCACTCTGCTGTAGGCTGTCTTATTCCAAGTATTTCTAAAGACTACCCTTGACCATAACTCTCCACAGCACATAGTAACACTTCAGAACATCACTTCCTACTTACTTTTCTTGGCAAATGTGGAAATGTGAAAGAGCAAAGGGACTAAAGTGGAGGGACAGTGCAGAGCAGTGTTGTGTGTGGTCTTTGCACTGAGAAATAATGCATACTTTGCTTTGACAATTTGTGTAATGTGTAGCTCTGTTTTTTTCCTACTTTGTTCCTGGTGAAAGCTTTGCAAGCTTCTGTTTTCCACTGTGCTTGAAAGGAAGGAGATGCATACCTGTAGCTGCCCTGAAACACAGTAACTGGCAACTGGGATTTATGTAAACTTTTCAGCAGGCATTTTTGGGTTTTTTTGGTTATACTTAAGGGTGCCGTAACACCAAATGTATTTGATGGGAATAAACCACTGGTTATTCTAAATTCCCTTAGCTTTAGATTAAAACTTAATATATTTAATTTGGTGCACCAAATGTTATTTAAAACTACCTTGACAATTCTCCTTTGACACTAGTTTGAGACTTTAAAGATTGCATGTATTTTCTTGTGACTTTTGTTTCCAGTGGCTTTTAGAGGAAAAGCTATAGGTGCACCCCCCAAAAAAAACACTTGTCATGGCTTTCTGAGATAAACAAAAGCAAGGGCTAAAGCTTGTTAGCAGAGAAGAGTGGAACATGGCTTTGACCTTCTTCATGAAGCAGCAGTAAAAAGACTCTGAATCTTTTCTAATGCTAATCTGGGAAAGCTTGATATTAGAGAGCATATTTAACAAAGCATTTAAGACCAGCACTTAACCTGGCCTGTGTAGAAATGTTCTCAACTTCTGCTATACCACCTTCAGTGAACTGCAGCCCCATCTGCTGTATTGAAACTCTCGAATGGCATGCTCTGTGCCTTGCTGAGCCAACAGCATATTGCTTCAGCCATGGTTAACTACCCTTTGGGGCTGAAGTAGGAGGTTGTATCTGTCAGCATGTGAAGGTCACTTTCTAGGACGGTGCTGGGATGTGATTCACTGTCCTGCACAGAAAGTACTATACTAAAGGTATTTGAAAATAACAAGCTTATTCTATGGTGTGTGCACCACAGTAAATGAACTCAACAGATCTGGACCCTGCCCCATGGGACAATGCAGTCTGGTTTCCATGAGGGAGGACCTGGCTCTTGACTCTCACTGCTGTCATACCTGTTTGTTGCTAAATCATCTCTGTGTTGTCCCAGCAAAGTCTTGAAGCGCCTCTTTCTGACAGGGCCAGGAAACTTCTTGCTCAGAGCACATTCATGTTTGTTTTGCTTTTTAGACACAAAGCATCTCTAAAGTAAAAACATGAGTGAATTTTAAGCAAAAGCAGCTGCATGTTTGCACTGGTGTGGCAGTCATTTCTGTGGTTGTGGTCATTCCTCTTGCTTTGTCTCATCAATCAAAATTACTAGATGGGACTGCAGTGGTGTATAACCATCAGCTATCTTGTAGGTTCAGGTAAGACGTGATAGGAAGATGACATAATAGGAGACATGATAGAAGAAATGGAGCTTTTGCTCTAGCTCTAGAGGTACTTTCGCTGTCCTGGAGGAGCCTATGGTTTCCCTGGTGGTTTTGCTGTTGTTGCTGAAAAAACAGCTGTTGTAATGTGTTGCACTTATTAACTGCCTGAGATATCTCTTTTTTGTTCAGCTGCTGAGTATCTTTAAAAGAAATCAATCTGGAACATTATTTCCTCACTGTTCATCGGGGAGAATTGCTGAGGGAGCTCTAGTGCTCCTTTAACTACTCAGCCTCAGGTTTGTGCTTCAATTGAGCTGTTCTGTATAAACTAAACTACCAGAAAAGCTTCGTATTTCTTTTGTAGGTGAAATTTTCTGCCTATGATTCTTGGGAGACTCCCTGTTTCATTGGGAACTTTTCCTTAGGTTGGCTTAGCTGCAACACAAAGCCTTGCTTTCTGATGGGTGGGTGGCAGTGCTGGGGCATCCTTGTCCTTACCTTCCTGCTTAACCGGTAGAGCCCTTTCATATGCTAAGCAGATGTTTAGAGTAAGCTGTCGGCGACAGGCTCGAGCAAGTTATAAAAGGAGTTCTCTGGAAGATTAGCAAAACAAAAGTAATATTTTCTTTTGTTTGGATTGCGGTGCTTCAGGCAAAGGCAGCTTAATACT
>JAVHNF010060936.1:2930-14012 GCA_034783455.1 Micropsitta finschii | reverse complement strand
TCAGCAGTGGCTTCCAGCACGGATTCAGTTCGCAGCAATCACACTCCCAACAAGCCCATGAATTAGAGACAACTGCAGTCATCCAGAGGGCACATAGTTTATATCATTCGCAGACCAGAATTTGCTACTGAGGGTAAAACTGAAGCACAGAGAAGCAATTCAAACAACAGCCAAGGACAGGAGGTACCAGAAAATAAAGAGGTTTTGTTTGGTTAGTTTGTTTTCTTAGGTAAACAGAGAATTCTGTTCCTTATTTTAATATAAAGACACTGAAGACTGCAAAATGCAATAAACTCATATATGCCATGCCATTTTTAAAACACAATATATTGAATATTAGGTTCTTCTGCTAAATTATTTGTGATCAGATTTCTGGTGTTTGAAAATGTATGCTGTTGTCAGTTGTGCAGGAATGCTATTTTTAGCTGCTTACAGTACCTTCAGCAGCTAGAAGGCAAAATATAATCCTGAGCACAGGACTTGTGTAGCACTTAGATGTTGTTCTTCACTGTGAGAACGGTGAGGCACTGGCACAGATTGTCCAGAGAAGCTGTGGCTGCCACATCGCTGGCAGTGTTCAAAGCCAGGCTGAATGGGGCTTTGAGCAAACTGTTCTAGTGGAAGGTGTCCCTGCCTATGGCAGGGGACTGAAACTGGATGAGCTTCCAACCTAAACCGTTCTATGATTATTATTTGTGTGGTACAAACAACATAGAGGACTTTGAGTGATATCATAAGCTGCTTTTTTTTTTTTTTTGTTATTTGTTTTATTTTTTTTAACCTAGTTCTTAATTGTGCCATGTGTTGAGTCCAGGTTTGTGAATTGGAAGAAACTCTGTCACTGCTCATCTTTTCAGGAGCAGATTAAAAATATCTAATGGAGTCATAGGGAGTTTCTGACAGAGATGTGATATTTTAGTGGTGAAGTTACAGGATGTAATGAAAGCCAGGTGACAGTGAACAGTGTTATGTTGGCACAGCTCTTGGAAATTCTGTGATTTGCAGGCAGCTGTCTAATTTGCACACTCAAGTGATTCCCTGGTATTTCTCTGGGAGAGAGCAAAAGTCCTCTCTAAGTCTTTTAGAGTATGCATTTTTTTAAGGAAATAATAGATACATGAAGTAGATCATAGAAGACTGGGACAGAGACAAGGGTCTCCAGGCTCCCAGACGCTGTGAATTAGAAAGTTCAACAGCAGGTGCAGTAATAGGAAAGTCAGAAACTATTTTAAAAGAGAGTAATTCTGTGGAAAAGAAAGAGAACATGATGAACATGGTGCATGTGTACCTTCTCCAATTGAGTAATTGGTATAAAATCTCACTCTCTGTAACTGTAGAAAGGGCGGTAAAGAGAGTAATAAACTTGACATTGCCATTATAACTTCTCGAGGCTGTTTCATACTGGTAAAAATATGCTGTGACCAACTTTGTTGTGGAAAGCTGATGTCCTCAAACACGTGTACGTATTTTCTCTTCTCAGAGGTGCTGCTGAACCTTGCTAGAAGTGAAAGATTACATACATATGCATTATTTCTGTATTTTCACAATACTGTGAGATATTTTTGAATGAAGTGTGATGGCCATATTTACGCAAATATACCTACTTTTCTGTGTTCTATTAGTACATGTGAAGTTTTAAATCATGTTTGATATATCAGCTATTGAATAGCATATTGTTCATAATGGCTCTTGACATTCTGAGAAAGTATATAATGTTCAGATAGCAGATAATGCAATTTTTTACCAGGTAGCTGTATTTGATATTCCTGAGGAATATAAGGATAAGGCACCATGGTTTTGTTCTAAAAAAACCCCTCTGCTTCTGCAGACAGCAACACACACATACACGCATACACCCACCCTCAAGATTTCATTTAGACATCAGCTAATGAGTTGCCATTTCTGTATTCTGCATAGTTAACAAATTACAGAAGTTCATGCCCAAACCCAAAAGCCAGCTTTGGGATGGCTTACAAAATCCTTCCAGTTACCTAGCAACTAGCAGGAAGGATGTGGGGGAGTAGGAGATCTCTGAGTAAACACACAGCAGCAGCACTGTCACTTCAGCAAGGCAGACTTTATATAGGTCACAGTATTAATATAAGTAGCTCTGTAAAATTAATATAGTTGCTGAAATGCAGTAACCGCAACTATTTTGTGTCTGACATCACCCTAAATAATTTTGTCATAATGGCAGCTTCTGTGCCCACAATATTCTCAGATCTCTAGAAGAATAAAATAGCAGCAAAAGTGAAGGGTGGCAAAGCAGAAGAACAGAACAGAGCTTTCAACTGGAGATTAATAGGCTCTTATCAAATTGCAAGGATTTATTTTTTTTTCTTGCCTTTTAAAGGTAGCATCTCATACGAAGGGAAAAATAATCTTCTACAGTTTATGTCTGCACTAGAAATATTAAATATATTCCCCAAGGACTTCAGTATGCATTCACCCATTCAAACTTTTCTAACTTCTGTATTGGAAAGGGGAAAAACCCCCACAAACTAGTAACTCAGTTGTTGCTTATAAAATAAATTTTGATGTTAATATATTGAGTAATATTATTTTCCTATGAGTGAGTAAACCCATTAGAAAGGAAAGAGGGAAACAGCTATGGCACTATTTGGGGAAAAAAAAAAAAAAAAGTATGAAATTTTCCTGTTTATAAATTAATTCTGTAAATGTAAGATAAAAATGTTTCTTTTAACATCTGCCTTTCTGATATACCTCAGGACAAGAGCTCTTCCTTATTCTTCTTGTAGAGATCTCTAGCACAAGAGGACCCTATCCTCAGTTTGAAAGAATTTATCTGAGTGCTAAGAAGAATGTAATTATTTTAAGATAAAATCCTAGTTTTATTTAAAAATATACATTTGTTAGCTTAAACAAAAAATAGAACATCCTTGAAGTTCTAATTCTGAAAAACTTATTATTGGTCAGAGATTTTCCTCAGAATAATTAAGGGTTGAATGCAAAGAAGAAACTAATCCAGTATAATAACTTTCTGTAGTTATAAAAAAAGATAATTTCACCACTGAACTTAAAGTGCTTTGAAAGGGGTTAGGATCATTTGTTTGTGATGTTATTTGTTTGGTCTAGGTGGGGTTTTTTCTATAAACAAGGAAAAAAATGTAGATTTTAGTATGAAATCCTTTGATTTACAAGGGTGGCTTTCTAGGGAAATTCATTAGTCTGGTGTCTGTGAAGTCGTATCAAGATGACTTATTCTCCTATTCAGAAGGGTACCTGTATTTTAAGCATCTTTACCATAGGATTTTATTTATCAGGGAGCTGGTATGGTGAAAGTGTGACAGTGCTCTCAGTGGAGGATGAGGATGCATGAAAAACACATGAAGCAGTGGCAGAGTGCCTGTCCCAGGTGATGTAGCTGCTGCCTGAATCTGGTACTGACTTGTTTTCTTTTACTATAAACACAAGATATATCTTGTTATTACTGTCTTTCGCCATAGTGGGAGAGTGACCAGCCTCTCCACATGCTGGAGGTACTATTTTTGAGTCTTTATTTTCCTTAGAACTTCAGCCCTACTTGTCTTTTAAATTCTTTTCCCATGTATTAAACAGTATGAAAGGAAATGCTTTTCTCCACTTAGATTAATGGGTCCTACTCCTTAAATATTTATAGTTTCTTCAACATAAAATGTTTGATAGTTATTATAAATTATTTAATGCGATGTTGTAAAGACACAAGTGATCCCCTCTAATTCTCCTCTGTACCATGCTGCTGCAAAACATTTAAAGCCTTCTTTGTTATGTGTTAATTGGTATTAATAGGGTTAATCTTTGTAAAGTAAACATTATCTTGCTTTAGTCAGATTTACAAGTGGGAACTTAATTAACCCACTGCAAAAAAATATGGAAATATAGACAGACTTGCATACTGATACAACCTGTTTCCTGTTTCATAATCATATGTGCAGATTTTGGGCTGCATTGTTCCTTTTCAGAAGTGAAACCAGGGATGTGCTGTCCCTGCACCCCAGCAAGGAGGGATATGTTGAGGGCAACTGTGGTGGTTTTGTTTATTTCATCTTGTAATATTAATAATTTTTTAAATTTAGGAAGGGAGATTTTTTGTCTCACTAAAGACAAAGGAAGGCAAAGAAGACAAAAGAAGGTGAATTATTTTATGGAATTCAGCTAGTCTGATAGATAAATATAAGCATAATAGAATGCTCAGAAAAGTTTATCCTAGCAAAAGTGACAATATGATTTTTTTTGATGCAAGTAATTACAGAATGGGATTTTTTGCCAAATATACATATGTTTCCTGGAGAGAAAAAGAATGGTCACAAATGGGAAGGTAGTGATCATAGAATATTCCACAGTCAAAAAGGTTTCCACATAGGCTTGTGCCTTTTTGTCCCTTTTCATGTCCGGTCTTCATAATCTCAGTGCTCACTAGCTGTTGTTTCAGGTTATCTGTTGTCTTCACCTCATTAATATATGTATTCTTTTTTCTAAGATCTGCAGTCTCTGGTGACTGAAATTTAAAAGGCATTTCTGTAGAAGTTGAGTTTCACACTGTAGTCAAGCTGATTGGATCTTTTTCCTTAATGACTGCATGAAATTTCCAATTATAGGTTATCATTATCTAAACCAATTTAATCTCAATAACTGTTTAAGAAGCTAATTGAAGCTCTGTGCGGGATTTAGAATGAACTATTCTTTAATAAATGTTCAAGGCCAGGATGGATGAGGCTTTGGGCAACGTGGTATAACGGAAGTTGTTTGAAGGCCATTGCGGTAGGGTTGTAATTAGATGGTCTTTAAGGTTCCTTTCAATCCAAACCATTCTATGATTCTAATACCTATATTTGTTTGTTAAGCTACTTAGAGTCAGCATCAAGTTTCTGCTTCCTTCCTTTGAGCTAGGCCTTCAGTACCCAGTGTGGAAGAAATCTTTGGGAACAGCCTCAGACTGTTTTGGGTCAGTTGTCAGTGGCTTTTAATTGTTATAGAAAGAGCCTTCAGTTTGGTACTACTCCTCTGGTTTTTTCTGGACTATCATAAATATGGTTAAGATCATATGTTTCTTGACATCTAGAAAATTTCAAACCTCTGTGTTAGATTAGAATTTAACAGGAATGTGTTTAAAAAGTTATTTCCATAGCTTTCACAAACAGCTCCAAGTGTCTGATAGGTTCAGAGATCAGGTTCAAAAATAATTTCTTATGATTCATAGCAGCACTTCATATTAAATAGAAAGAAATAACAATTAAAAAATTTCCATCCATTATGTGTGATAATGATCCAGGCATTCAAATTTGATTACTAAAATAATGGCAAATTCTACCACTTTTACTAGTCCCTTCATGAAAAACTATTGTATTTTTTCTTCTTTTCCTTTGAAAATTCTGACAGTCAAATATTCCCTTGGATATGACAGTTAAATGTGAAATGTTATGTTATATTTGTTAAGATTCTGATAAAAAAATGCAGATGATAGTTATGAATGTCTGTGGCTTTCATGCAGCAGGGTGCAGGCAAACAAAACTGGTCCTGGTTGCTCCCGCAGCATGTGACACATATGCAACTCTTATTATGATGCTCTTTTTTGTAGACTATTTGCTTGCTTTCAAGGAAAATGCAGATACTTTTGTGTAAACACAAGCTATTGATTTAAAAGAAGAAAATGCTAGATGCCTATAGATACGATACACTTATGTGCAAGAGCACATGGAGAAATAAAATTATAGAATCATAGAATCATAGAATAATTATCTGTTTTTTCTTTTATTATGAGAAAATAAAAAGACCAGGGGAAGTAGGTGCAGAAGGAATATATAATGGTTAGGTGCATATCTGGTTTGACAGAATCAGAAAATGGAAACTTCCTGTATAACAAGTATGGAAGACAACTCTCATTTTGAAAATTCAGTGTAAGGAAAATGGTCATAATACACAATTCTAGTTTATACCAAGAAAAAGACAATCTCAGTGTGAACTTCACCTTCATCCCTAAATTACAATATACTAGATGCTACAGGAGATAATTTGAAATGAACTCTTACATTCTTTAGGATTCTATAAAAAACCAGCATTCAGAAAGTTAAATTCAAAGTAAATAATTTTTCTATGAAGTACAAAAATGTTAAACATTGTTTTCCATTGTTTTCTTAAGTATGAAACAGATTTTTCCCCTGAATTCAATCTTAATGCTCTAATAAATTCACCAAATATTTCTCATTATGCACATTCGTAGATCCAATTATCATCGCACTTTTGATTTAATTATAAAAAAGCAGCTTCATTTAGCGCCCATCAACAAAAAACTCTCTAAGATCTATTTTGCCCTTGGAGAATCATTTGCTTCCTATGCTCATTTTGATCACATAGTTCTAAAATACAACAACAATTGTTTGCTTTGAATATATTCACAAAAACAGTAGGCAAGGAGGACTTTTTAGACTGTTGGAGAAATAACCATACCATTTAACATATAGTAGCCTCTCTTAGCAGAGCTAATAGTAGATGATGCCTGGGAGAAAAATAATGGTAGCATAAAAAAAGGCTTTCCCGCAAGCTTGTGTTCTAAGCTACTTGTAATCAGCAGCTTGGGTTTCCCAGCACCAGAGGTTGTATTATATTAATTGTCCTCGATAGGCTTTACTTCATGAACTTCTCTAACCACCTTCTAAACACATTTGGATTTTGCAACATCCCTTGGCTATATGTTTCATAATTTAATTACATATAGCACAAAAAAGTACATCTATTTATTTTATACCTGCTGCCTAATAATGTCATAGTTTTATTCTTATGTGGAAAAAAAATGAATAAACATGCCATTTCTCCCTCTCCATCATGGAGATTCCTTATTTCACTAGTTTTTCACGTATCTTCATTGACCCTCCTCCAAACTGAGGAATTTTCTAATTAAGCTCTCTCCATTTTCTACCAGTGCCATACTTCAGATCATCATTGCTCCCTTGTCTTTGCTAGGAACTTTTCCAGGAAATGTTCTAGATCTCCAATATTCTTAAGAATGAAAAAAAATAAAATCATACTCCAGGTGTGGATCTGGTGTGTCTCATACAGTGAGACAACAGTGATTCCTGTTTTTTTTCTGTGTATTTCTTAGTAACTTTGAACATCTGTTTGTCTTTCTGATTGCCTGTTGAGCTGCATGCTTTGAGCTGATGATGTCAAAGAACTACTAGTGCTGACATCAAGACTTTTCTCCTGAATAGCAGCAGATCCTTTGGAGTCTGTTACTGTGTCTGTTAGAGTAATTCCTTCCCCATGTGGATTACTTTGCATACTATTGCAAGTTTGTCTGTGATATTCATAATTCCGGCTGACTACTGATTAATGTTTGCTTTTATATGACCCCAAGGAGATGCATGCACTAAACCCCAGCAACTCATTCTGTGTAGGCTACTGAACAGACATTAGATGAAAATGACTCCTGCTCTCTGTTCACCTGGGTTAATTTCAAACCAATGTCATAGGAGTGAAATGCTCTATATCTTGTTACAAGTCCCTGGAGTTTACCCAGTCAAATCCATTTTTTATTCAAAATTTATTTATCTTGAAAGATGTGTTCTGCTTCTTTTAGAGCTGAAAATGAATATGAGATTGATACATTTTTTTCCCACCCAAGTTCTAAAGGAAGATAAATTTAAAAAAAAAAAAAAAGGCACCAATCCTGATGTCAAGAAACAAACTCATTTGATATTTACAGATACCAAAGCGTCAAGTGAAACTGCACTCATTTCTCACCACATGTAAATTAGCATTAAAATAAAGCTTAATTTGATGTTCCATTGACAAAACCCTGCTGGCAACAGTCTGAGTGCCCTGGGTGTTATTCAAACCTCTGAGCACAGCACAGTAAGTCTTTGAAATTATTTTTGCTCCCTGAATGAGGCAAAGAAGCACTATCTGACCTGAATTTATGATGAGTGCTGCATATCAATATTAGCATTAATTTTCTAAGACTCAGCAAAGCTGCAAGAAGTAGCACAGAATCCCAAAGGTGTGTTGGCATGTTCTGCCACTTTCTATTATATGAATTTAGGCTGCATTGCTTTAATTATAAAAAGTAAGACCAAAAGCTTTTAAAAATATATAAATCAAAGGAATTTATAAATTCAAAGCTCTGTTGATGAATAGTATACTGCCACTGTTTAACATGTAAGTACCTCTTAAAATACATTATGCATTTGCTCCTTCTTTTATCTGCTTTTAAAGTGCTCATGTCAGAATTTGAAATCCTTCTGCACTAGACTCCATTCTCCAGAGTACTGAATTCACTCTTTAACAGAAATAACTCTACTGTCTGTTTCTTGATATCAAATTACCTGTCTTTCTGGTGTTAATCATTAGAGTAACCAAACATATTGCAGCATTTAAATAGTGTCTGTGGTAGGGAAATATTATCTTCTTCCACTTCACAAAAGTAAATCTGAAGCAGTGTAAAATATCAAGAAACATAACCATGTAACTATAACCATAACAGCAGCCCCAGACTTCTGGTGTCACTAAGCCCGAAGCTTCTGAAATCACCACTCTGGAACGACTGTCCTCCAGCCCGGGCTCAAAGCTGGGAACAATTGAGCATACATCTCAGTAAAGCAAAAAATAAATCAACTAACTTGATCTTATTGGCCAGCCATCCTCCAGTCATCACAGCTGAAACTTTACACAGGTGGCAAACATTCTCACTGAAGATGCCTATGAGTTCCTTTGGCAACTTAAACTGGAACTGAGACCAGAACTGGTAACTGATTCTATAGATAACTGGTAAAGATCAGATCAAGTAAGTAGCTCAGTCTTGTAATCACATAAATGATCAGTTGTTTTTTTGTTTGGGCTGGGTTTGGATTTGGTTTGTGTGTGTGTGTGTGTGTGTGTGTGTTTTGTTTGGTTTTGGTTCTGTTTTTGTTTCTTATGAGTGGTTTCTGTGAAGCCCAAAATCTCCTTCTAGTGATCCTATTGTATAAGGTCTGTATTTGTCTTCTAATCTTCAATGTTTTCAACTGATAAAAAAATCTCTTTCCCTTTCTTTTCTCTCACAACTTTTCTGTTTCAACAGATTTCATACTATATACATTCAGAATGACCACTTAGATTAATAGGGTCTACTGCACCAAATATAGTGTACATTTGCAAACTGTTTAAGGAACTTTAGGAGAGATGAAATCATTAGGAAACAGGTATTTAGAAATGCAGAAAGGTAAAGTATGTGTTTAAAATCAAGCCGCAGTATTTTCTTGTATAACTTTAAGATCATCTATTTGTAATCAACCATTCCTGAAGAAAACGTGTCACACTGATAAAAATGAAAGGTAGGGCAAGTTAGTTCATTCCAAACCTTTTATATAATGTGTGCTTCATAATTGATGGAGAAAAAAAGTAGAATAAAATGAGCACTTTTGAGAAGTGGCACCAGAACTCTTTTTTCCTTGATAATGCTATTGTCAGATTTGTGTTGATTAAACCATCCCCATTCTACATGACCAGGTTTCACTGTAGTGGTAAATTTAGAGGCAGTGGTACAGTGCAGTACAGAAGAACCTGCATAGCAGTAGCAACCACTGGAGACGTGATGGAGAGCTACATTCTGAAAAAACATTGTCAGCTTACTCTGCTTCCTGTACTCCAGGTAAGAGTTTTACAGTCATTTCCCTGCTTTTCTTGGAGGAAAAGAACTGTTGGATAAAATGCTGGAATTCCTTTTATAGCTGGCATCATTCAGCCAGTCTTGAGAATTATCACAGGGATACCAATAGTGACAATTTGCAGTATAATTGGAAGTCTGTGAACCTATTCTGTATTAACACAGTGGCTTGAAGTACTTAAGTTTTGCCAACACTATCAATAATATTCTTGCCTTTATCTGCTTAAGTCCACTAATAATCAGTTTATCAGTCTCCCTGTACTCAAGATTCATGTGGCAGGAGACTGCTTAATATTTTGCACTGTCTTCTGGCATTTGTAAGAGGTTGTTCCTAATAGGTTTTAAAATCAGGAGGCTGGATTCAGTACTCAGTTATGGTTTTATTAAAGTAGATGTTACAGTCTAATTTTGCAAATCTTTTCTCCCTCAGAAGCATATCCCAAAATGAATGTACTGAGTTTTATAGGTGGTAACACATAGATTCTAAAATAGATCTCAAGTGGTTCCTAAGTTAGGTTACAAATAGGCAATGTCTGTCTGCAATGCAGTTTTACAGACAGACAAAATGAGGTTTTGGAGGTGAAATGAGCTGGATTCTAGTCAGTGACTAGACAAAGACCAGAAATAAGCTAAAAAAACCCCCAAGTTTATGGTGAATTCCTCTGCATAGTGAATACAAACCTCTGTGTGTGTATATATATATATGTGCATATATACACACATACTGTAGAAGTATGCACACGCAAAGCATGTATATAAGAATCTATACATAAGACAGTGTCTCCTGAGATAGGAATCATTCCATGAAAAAAAAAACTCCAATGTTCCTCTGTTATATAACCTTTTAATAAATTAGGTATAATGCAATTAAACACCACTATCTGTTTATGTAGATACAGATAAACCAAATGCTGGCATAGTGATAATTAACCTTACTTTTACCCTGGATTCAAATTAAGTAAATGCTTTGTAAGGAGAAGATTGTCTCTTGGCTTTCCTGCTTTATGGCTCCCTAGGAGGGCCTTCTTCTGCAAATGTAAGGCAAAAGAGCTGTTTGGATCAGTGGTGTCTTTAATCAATTCAAAGAAGGTCATACAAGTATTTCTGCAGTACATGCAGTAGACGATGCTTTAACTAATGGTTATTGGAAACAATCACTATTTATCGTCAGAGTTTCACTGGGGCTTGTGCTACGGAGAAGAAACAGATATTTTTCCTATGTAGTTCATTAAAGTCATTCGTGTTTGCCCATTAATCCCTATGACAGGACAGTATTAAAGCTGTCCCAAGAGAAGCACTTATTTTTCAGCATGACATGCTTTTTTGGAGTATATACTTGTCTTTCTAAAGTATCAACATATCACATCTTGAAACTACAGGTAAGGTGAGAACAATTCGTATTGGAAATTTGTATCACTAAATACCAATAGCATGCTTGACAT